>VCRD01004298.1:2802-47531 GCA_006783055.1 Trinorchestia longiramus
CCGGAAAGGCGAGCGAGGCAAAAACGAATACTTCGGATTCCTTAGGAGAAATTGTTCATCTGCAGACGCCATCCTACAATTACAAAGTGCGGCAACATCACTTCCTTTTTGGAATGTTTTTCTTTAAAAAAAGAAATTATGTTGCCGCACCCTGTGTCAGAGTATTCATATACAATCAAACTCCTACAACTGAGAGGAAAGGTTTACCATGAAACTGAGAGGACCTCTCAGTTTCATGACGACAAATAATTGCATCAGTTTAGCCCATAATGTAGTTTTCTTTCTAATTTGGAATAAATTTTCGCCGAAATTCGGATTAAAGATAAACTACAACTGTTTGTGAATATGTAATCGTAACGTGCATACTAATTATTTTGAACACATATATAAAAAATGCCCAAACAAGTAAATGAAATGCCAAAAGTTAACAAAAAACAAACTTGTGAACAATAAAGGATATGAATCCTATATTACAGACATTTTGATAGCTATACCTAATTAGCTATACATTGCATATTTGAAATCAATTAACCTACCTACTGCTTCTGTTGAAGCACACTTAACTAGTTCTGACAAGCACAGTAAATACAAAACTATAATTTATCAGAATCAGAACCACCGACCTTTGACAGGACAAGCCTTAACACCAACCATTCTGTGCTAAGCGGGCCTAAGCAGGCAACGTCAACTTAACCCACATTCCAACAGATGGCAGTGGTAGCCCTCCCAGTTTCATGACTTCTCTCAGTTTCATGTCTCTTAACATTGTGAGTTTTCTCAGTTTCGAGTTTCTCAGGTTTTTGAGTTATACTGTATTTTGTACGTCCTCGCGTGGATTTTAAGTGACACTTGAATGAATGTTACATAGCACATCATCCCTAACAAATAATACAGTGCAGGTGAGAGTAACAAACCTTATGGTACTTCATTGTTGTTTCAATACAGAGACCATAATACGTAGCAAATAATAAAACTAGATAACTAAGGGCTTAGGCTTGATGAAAAAGTCATTCAAATTATGAAGTCTAGAAGTGTTTGAAAATGAACCTAACATTTTTGATGATCCAAAATGATTTTTTCGTGTTTCAACACTATTTTGATATCAGTTTCTTCGGGAGCACGAACACTAAACGACCGCCTTCTACTCTAATACATACCTCTATGCATTAACACACAGAATCTTTCCTCATTCTTGACCGCCATTTAGCTTCTCCGAACATAAATGTGTGCGATCGCTCAGTATATGCACATCACTCTATTTTAAGCCCAAATTGTGAAAAATTTAGCATCTCTATTTAACAACAATCTATGAAGCTTTAAAGGCATACTTTTTTTTCTAAACACAGCCTTTTAATTTTTACCACAATCACAAATATATTTTGAAATACTATGCCAGTTCAGTTCCATTTCAAATACTAGAATAATTTTCTAATCTTTATCCTATGATTACAATCTTATTTTAGGTGCAATGCAATACGGGCAGTGTGTTTTCAAATTCAAATTATATCTTTTTTATAATGAAAATGAGTGCAGTTCTTGCTCAAAAACTAGCTTACAATTCATACATTTTCATGGTTTACCATTCTCCTTCCGATCGTTTTCATTTGATTAATTTTATAACTAAGCTTTTCTGCTTTAGAAGTCAATTAGCGAAGTATTATGTGAATAAAAATTCTCTTCGATCGCAAAGCAGCCCGGCACACTGATGACTGAACGTAGGTCCCCAGTTATCCTGTCAACATGCTAATGGAAACAAATAATAATTATTTGTAGCTAGAAAGTATTTATTGGAACCTAATAAGTTGCTAATTTAAACTTGTAAATTCTTTTTTGAGAGTAACTACTTGAAACTATCAAGTGGTTGTAGCTACTGGTAACTGGTGTGTAACACCTATTCCTTATTGGTAGTTACTTTGTGTTACTAGGTACATACTTGAAAGTAGTTGGTAGCAAGAAGCTTGTTGAGTAGTTCAATTTTCTCTTTTTTCCCCTGAACCACAATTGAAGATTACTGAATTAAATCTGATTGGTTGCAGCATGAAAAATAAGAACTGGTTTACAGAGGGATATATGAAATTAAAAGGAAAGCAACATTCGGGCGTACTGCAACAGAACGACGGAAAATGCTGGTTACGATCAAGAATCTACTTATATAATAGAAAGTGCATCTCAATCTCTCTCACTATGTTTCTCTATCTCTCTCTCTCTCTCTCTCTCTCTCTCTCTCTCTCTCTCGTCCCATTACTTTCTATTTGTTACTGGAAGAAAATTGTTGAACTGAAATCAGAACGAGAGTTGAAAATCATTAACAAATATTACTTGAAGCAGTAAAATCTGCTTGGTGATATGGGAACATACGAAACAAAATATATGTTTCCATATATCATTCATTGTAATGATATATAAAAATCCTTCTGTGGTGAAATAATTTCAGTGATTCCACTAAATTGTCCTAATGCAGTCATTTACTATCTTCATCGCATTAGGCAAGGAAGTAGAATAAAGGTGTTCAAACGTTCACATTTTTTCTTGCTTTGTTTTATTCGATTTATTGTTTCACACCGAGCTCAAAATTATTTTTTTCCCTTTTGAAAATTTACAGTTGTTTTCGACATGATAAATTTCCGTTTCTCGATGAACAATCCCATGCAAGAACAGGAGTTGTTCTTAATTCTAGGCCAGTTTGAACACATAATAACTTATTTTCTTTCTAACGTGATACCTCTAAATTTTGTATCTTGGTCGGGTGAATGCAAGGCATCCTCCCGTGCTTGGAACGGTAAACCTTCCTTGGTAGCAGTTTGATTTTGCAGTAAAGTAATACGTAGTCAGAATTGCAGGTGGCATGAGCGGGTGAGAAGCACGTCCTTAAAGTTCTTAATTCTGGTGATGACCATGTCGAGCTGCTGCCAGTTCTTCTATTAAGAGTGGCGCTATGACACTCCATATTGTGGCTTCGTCTGGATTTAATCAGTAGTTTGTGGCGCAGAAGCTATGATGAAAACAGAGCTTCAATGAATGCTGCCTTATCTTGTTTACCTTACCAACTCTCAAGGAACTAAGGAGGTAGACGATAGATCATTATTTGTACCTTGTCTGACGTTAAAGTCACCTAGGACGAGCCGGTGTTAGTTGTGTATATTCTTGCTGATATTGAAGTTAACAATGAAAAGTGAACTAATTCGTAAATGCCATGCTAAATATGAACTCTATCAATGATACATACATGCATTATAATCTCTTTAAACTCCTATTTCATGTAATAAACGATTTTTTAACTATGAATAACAGTAAACAAGAAGCCAGTTTTAACACGAAAAATCATAATAATTCGACCTAGACTAATTTTGGGATGCTTAGTAAGAACTGAAATCAGATTTTCTCTAAATTAGCACAATATTCGTTATGAAAAAATATTTCATTATTATAGCACTAATAGCACTTTTTTACTATACCTTATTCATTACAGGAGATTCTTGTGCAGCTCAAAATGAAGTTTTATTTTCGTATTAACACTCATGGATATACGGAGATACTTTTCTGATGACATACGTCATCAAAATGTTTTCTTTCGCACTATTCGAAGAAAATGTTAAAGAATTGTAATGAGGACACCATAATAACTTTCAGTAGGAATGGGTAGAACCCGATTGATATTTTCCCGCTGGCTATAATGCTCATAATAGTCCACTTTCTTCCCTCAATTTGGCTGAATTAAACGATCTAGTCAGAGTTTTGTACTTGTAAAAGATGCGCGCTGAATTATCTGCATTCAGGTTGCATGAAAAAGACTGCACAACCTGGTACCAAGGAGGTAGACCATGGATCATTTTTGTACCTTCTCTGATGTTGAAGTTACCGAATACACGCTTTGTCGCTGGTGTCTTATTACCTTCTGTTTGTCCTCGGAATTTCCACTAGAAGGCTTGTTTGTGCCTAGTGATCAGTGTACCTCAATGTTTTCTTTCATCGTAATCGCTTCCTGTTGCCGTTCCATGCACAATCGTTATTTTACGTTGACTTGCTGGATGTACTACAAGAAAACGAGCCGGCGACGTTTTGTGTCGGTCACTGTGAGTAATTTGTAGCGGGTTATTAATTTGATACTGGTTGTTATGGGTAACTTCCGAAGACTGGAGCTATAAAGCTAGTTCATGATTTGTATTTTCTATCGTTTCTATTACAATAATTCGAATCACTGACTTAGTTATTGAATTTCTTGTGACGGGATTTCGATGTGTGCTGATGATTCTAAACTTGCATGGCAGAATTTACCATTTTTATGAAATATAACCATTCATGTGATACAATTACAAGATAAAACTTGTTTTGCAGTTTTAAAGTCTCCTAATTTCGTTTTCTGAACTGCTTTGGTGCTTGAGTTACGCTCCATACCTTTATCCATTAAATGCCTTACAATGTCTACTCACGTAATCATTCACACATAATATATATTCACGTAATTATTTACATTTAGTTTCTTTTTTCAAAACAAAAATTCATCCAGTAAGCATTTCGTAATTGGATGAAAGAATATGCGGTAAGACCTCGCGAACGCTTCTTCCTGGTACTTCTAACAGGAACAATTGACATGGCCGGCACTTGAAGAGCGCATATAATTAACAGTTAATGTGAAGTTGTTTGTTTCTACAGTGACGTCAACGAACACGTTACTGCAAAGGTCAACTACTAATTTGCAAGATTTTCTATTATGAATAATACATGTGATACAAACAATGTACAAAAGATGCCATATTGACGATGTATTGAATCAAAAGGGTATAAGCGTTTAATCCGTAACGTACGTAGTACTAATAAGAGATTTTCAAATCTGTTTAAGGCAGTTTTTCATAAAATAAAAAACGTTGAAAAACCAAACACTGAATTCACACAATGTGTTTGACTAACGGCTCCGTAGATCGAAATAAAAATGGATTTCATATATTTTGAAACTTAAAAAATTATTTAAAAAAAATTATTTTCGACAAAGTATCTGTGTCTAGTAAATCCTTGAGGACTGAGTAACAAGAATAATTTCATCTTCATAAAGAAGTTTTATGAAGTAATCCTCCTAAACGTTTGAACAGCACTTATAATAATTCGTTATAGTTTTCGCTTGCCTCATCAGAGGCCTAGTCTTGCCTTTAAGCTTGTTACAGTCATCACAAAATGGGTCAAGACGAGCATGAAGCATACTCGATGGCCTTAATGGATGATCCAAAGATTTGGTTTGCCATAGTATCATCATTGTTGAAAAGGAAAAAGGCAGATGTGTACAAGTAATTCGCAGAACCGAAGCCATTAATACTATAATCATCTTATCAGCCCGGTAAAAATTCCCGAGTGTTTTAACATTAACGAAGCATATTATGATGATCCTTTGAATAAAGCACAGTTTTGTTGACTTGAAAGGGAATTTTCGGCCTTTTGAAATAAAATTTTATTCATACAATACAACGTACTTTAAATTAAATAAACAACCCACACATTCAGCGAATGCAATTCAGCAAAATATGACTGCAAAAGACTTTAAAAGCAATGATTTGATGCTGTGGCCACCGTCTTCGCCAGATTTGAACTCAATTGAAAATTGGCTGGTCATTATAATGAGCGAAATTTACACGAATGAACAGTTTTTCACTACAAAAGCAGCATTATGAGCTATAAAAGTAGCACCGAGATCAGATCTTCAAGATTATCAGATGTTTGATAAGTATTCAATAAATGTGTTTTTTTATCGTTATTCTCTGTTTGCAATAATTTCTGTCACTTGAATTGTTCTTTGATCATTAATTGATGCTTAAAAATTGTAAATTGAACTAATGGCGCAAGCGAGTAAAAATAACTAATTTTTACAAAAAAATAGTTTTATACAGAATTGATTGCAAGCATTACAAAAAAATTAATCAAACAACTTACCTGTAGTAGACTACGCGCACTCAGTTTATTTCCGATTCGTATTCCTTTTTCAGAATATTTTTTGGGTAATATTAGAATAGACTATTAGACTATAGACGATTATAAGATTATGCACATTGAGCGGTCTCACATTTTTCAAGCCTAAATAATTAAGGAAGAATAGTGCGTAAAAATATATCCACTTACCAGTAGTGAACTATTTGATCTGTTTATGATGAGTTTTGGTGGCTGGAACTCCGTCGAGCACAACTCAACTTTCCCAGTCTTAAAGCTCCTTGAGCTACTGTCGCCACTGCACAGTTAAAGTTATTTCAATATAGCATACCAATCGAACATGTTAGTATACAAATTTAAAACTTTGTCATGATGGGAAGATTCTAGCAGAATAATTGGGTTTTTAAAAATAACAGATTGCCAGTTACGAACAAATCAGAATATTCTTTTGATGGATGGTAGAATATTAAGAAAGTATACGGTGGTTATTTGCCGGACGAGCTTTCAGACGCTTTCATTCCTTATAGGAACTGTAATAGCTACTTGTCACTGTTAGTCATATATTTTTATAGATCGTGAGTAGTACCTAAAAAATTTACCTTTAATATGATGCAAGATATTATTGATCCTAAAACACCATTCTTACCTGACGGCAAAGTGGTTGAAAGAGTGTGACAGCAGTGAAAGTCCCACTGTACAATGCCTATTCAATGCTCTTGCGTGCATAACTCATTGGTATACCTATCGTCCTAATTAGACGTCCCAATGTTTCATAGGAAACACTAATGCTTAAAACGACATTACGCTTTCATGTCAGAGCTAACGTTTAATTTATGTTCATTTTATTCAGCTTCAAAATATTGAGTTAATCTATCATGTTTTCACTCCTTGGTGCAAGTAATGTAAACATTTACTGAGGTTTATCTAACAGACATTTTAACTGGTCAAGCAATTAGTGCAATACGTAAGAGTATTAATCTTAGAAGCGACATTTAGGTTACGCCAGATGTCAAAAATTCCACAAGACACACGGGTCCTGCAATCGGCTGTTCTACGGATGTGAGAAGGAAATTATGTTAAAAAAGTAATGCGCACACTAAGAAAGCATTATCAAATTTTGGAACATAAACCAGGATGTTTTCACCGCCAGAGACCGATATTCGATTGGCATTATGGTTTAATACAAAGACTGATATTCCCGTTGACATTTATTGTTTAATACAATAGTTGGGAAAGGTATTGTCAAGTTCAACGTTCATCAAAAAGGCTACAGTAGAGGAGTTGTCATGAACCACTGCAGGTTAAAAAGGACCGAATCAATATATTTTTCACCATGGAAAAAAGGCTAGAGATTGAATCTTAAACGTTTCTTGCGCAGTTGAGAATATTTATGTCGATTCTGTTATCTGAGACTGTTCATTAATACACCATACGCTATCAAAAAGACATAAGATGCGTATAAAAGTACACCGTAAGATGATAAATATTAAAGTGATTGTAGCCTTCACAAAAATGAAGTGATTAGTTCTGTTTCATAAGATTGCAACTAAGAGCGTTTGCTAAAAATTCCAACACTTCATTCTGATATGAAAGGCAACAGCTAAGTTTGACTGACTGAGGCGAGTATTTTCTAGAGATTTTATGCATGTGACCAACAGAAGACAGAATTATCTCCTCGTAAGGATATATGTTTGTAAAAGCAAACTTAGGCGACCTAATTGACTTAAATTGGCTAACTTTATTCATTGAAAAGAACATACGACAAATAATAGCGTAAAATTATTTCAAAATCTAGTAATTTAAGAAAAAATTGGCCTCTTGTTAACTGTGGCAAGCATCCAACACGTCAAACATTCCCATTAACTGCAGTATGAAGTTGGGCATCAAGTTTGTGCTTCACACAGGGTATTTTTAGCAAACGCTAGCTGAATTGAAGACATTAAAAATATTATAAGTGGCTGCTTCTGTCACATTTCTACTTATGCAAATCTTTTGCATATATTTGTCAATTTCTGAGGGAAATAAACTTTTTACGCTATTTGAAGAGTTTCAAAATACGCGTAGTAGCCAATGTTGACCAAAATGTTCACCGAATGGCAGGATATATGTACAGTATAATAATGGAGTTTGCAGCTATGCTCTCGACAACAGCCGTTAAACAGAAGTCCTGCATCAAATACACAATCGTTAGAGTAGTAAAGGAAATCGATAACTCGCGATTTCATTAAGCGTGTTAGCAAAACCGTGACAGAAACGAGCGATCAATGAACAGCACGAGCCGCTGATGCATAACTTCAGCCTGGAGCTCAAATCTGCAGTATAAAGAATAGATCCATTTTTTTCAAGTGTAGATTTTGACATTTACCGCCATAAAATCATACAAGTCCTTCATTTCCTAATTATTATTTTAAATTACAGTCTCACCTGGTAAAGTTTGCTTTCGTGTGGCTCGTGATCTCGAAGCGACTTGGCTTCATCCTAGGCCTGGATGACTTCACGATGACTGGAACACATTTTGCGAAGTTGTTTTTGGCAGACCCACATTTCTGGTTTACGAGTGTTTCCTCCTTCAAATTATTCAGTGCGATAAGTTGCTCTTCACCTTCGTGTGCATACTCATATTGTTCATGAGTTTTTGTACTACGCAAATTATGGCCAGTGCCAGCGAAAATGCCTTCAATTTTCTTCGGTATTCTGCTCTGATTGCTCTTGGGACCTAGAACAGTTGATTCATCCTTATTCGCAAAGTCTACTACTGGCTTAACTTTGGTATTTCTACGTGGTAAATTAGTGTTATCACAGGAAAGCTTTTTCTGTTCCATTTCTATCGCATTTTTCCTCTGTACAAAAGCATTGGCTTCTGTTCGGTGCTGCATAATACTTCCTAACGAATGATTGAACTTTGACTCTATTCTACGTTCATTCGTAGGGCCCTGTATTTTCCGCATAATCGGTGTGATCCTTTTTGAATTTCCGCTTGTCTTTATTGTTAATTCTGTATCAAAGACCTTTGGTGACTGCAGGACTACCGTCGAGTCGGTGGGGTCGCTGGGTGCACTGTAGCTAGATCCATGTTTTGAGCCGGTCAGCCGTTTGGCGAATTTACTGGGCCGAATCTCATCGATGAAGTGAGTCCTGATTCTCTTAAGCGAACCTTCATGGGAAAGTTCGCTCATTTTACTAGTTTTTTTGATATTGTAATCATTTTCGACATCTGATAATAGGTTTTGCGTGTTTTCTTTTTCGACACAGTCGGTTTTAGAGAACTTTGAGCTTTTACCCAAGTTGGGAACGTCAGAAATCTTTCCATAGTTTTTTTCATTGTTGTTGTCTTTTTGCTCGTCGCAGAGTTTATTCACAATCATACCCTTCCTTTTGTACACCATACCCAGCTCAGTTCGTGTAGAGGATTTGTGTAAAGTGTCAGAATCATGAACAGGTTGTGTAAATAAATAGATGCCTGGAAAAACGCTATCTTCCAGTGGGCATTTCTCCTCCTCAAGATTACAAAACTTAACTTTCTTTTTCTTTCGTTCTCGTGAATCCACTTCAGATTTTTCACGTTTGAAAGTCGTTAAAATGGTTCGTTCGGTTTTCGTTTCGTTGAAATTGTCGGAACACGAGTCAAAACTTGGTTCCATAGTAGTCGAGTTAACACTGTAAGCGTTGACTTCGAATTGTGTTTTCAACTTTTCGACTCTTTGCATGTCAAGTTCGATTGCATTGTCATCGCATTGCAGCTCACCATTCATATCCATAGCTGAAACTAGGAAAACCTTTCAAGTTATTCCCTCAGAACTGTCAGCCAGGTGCACTCTAAAATGACCTCATAGACAGAACAGTGAGCATGCAGTATCACTGTACGTGTTGTTAGTTCTCTTTGGGCTTCTTTCTCGAATTGGTGCCCTGAGTCGCCGTGCCGAAGAGAGCCGTCAGTTAAACTCATCACTCGCGCTCTGCGTCATCGAGGAGTGTAGAAGTTGCAGTCCGACGTCAACAACTGAAAAGTATAAAAAATACGTTACATTGTGCTGTGAAATCCCCCTTCTATATTCAAAATATTTTAAATGCTAGCATAAACCAGTGTGACGTAGGCGGTGACTGATGCGCAGCCTGGAGACGCAATAGGAAGTTCCCCGTAAGTTAGTTGAAATTATCTCGTATTACAATGTAAACGACATCGAGCAGAAATTTGCACCAAAATAATCGTTAGATACATTTCACAGGTTTGACATAAGAGTTTTCGTAGCTATACGTTTATGATTAACTGGTTTTACGTCATCAGATGCAGTGTTTTAAATTGTTATTTAAAATGCACAACTTTTTTATTAGAGAAACAGTCGCTGCAGGTATTCTCACGATGATGGTTGTAAAACAGCCAACAAAAAACAAGTTGAGGCCCGTGCTAGATTATTGTGAACTAAATGCAAATTTTTCGCGCCACACTGGTGACGATGTAATCTATAACTGCAACGAGACATTACATAAATGACAACGCGTAAGAAAAAACATGCCAATAGTAAACCTGAAAACAGCTTACCTACAATTGATTGTTGATAAGGAATAGTAGAGCTAAAAATAGTAAGGATTTACATAGTTATGACACTGCTAATGAGACTAGTTGTTCAGCTAGCACGAAACCTAGCTAGAGTCAATGTATGACACAAATATACATTCAGAGTCAAAACTTTTTTCTGTTGGCCAAGTTTTCTATGACGAGAAGTCCTCGTGAAAGAAGGCAAAACCTGCACAGAACGTTACGGCACGCACAGAATGCGTGAGGAGATGGGCGTATTTCAAGAATTGTTTCCTAGCTCCAAAAATATAAATTGAAATACGTATAAATTGTCATAAGAGTGCCAACGTTTACCAACAGAGCGAAATTTGTATAGTATAAAAATATTTGTGGACTAAACCGTCTGTAAGGGCAAAATTTACACTCCTATGGTTCATCCAAGAAATGGGCTTAGACTCTTGTTTAACCGAAATTAAAGGAGATAATGAATAATCATATTGTATAATTTGACATTAGTAATTTACAATTTAGGAAAACATACAGTTAATTATGGATGAAATTGAATACACGAGTAATCGTAACTCAGACTAACAGAACTGCTTGCTTATGACAATACACATCGATTAGGAAGGAACAAAATCAATGGAACTGTATTCAGCCAGCCATAATGGTGTAGGATTGAACTTCTAACTAACAATCTACCTATGACAATCACCAGCTTGGTCGACTATCACCAGCTTGGTCGACTGGTGAGCGAATCTACTTGCGAGCGGAAAGACCCGGGTTCGAATCCCGTTGCCGACATGGTTGACGCGGCTAGAAATACGGCATGGGACTTGGTTAAACAACTGAATAATTATCGAAGTAATTATCCGACCCAAGATTGGACCAGAAGGTTCGTTCCTATAGCCTCATTCTATTCTATTCTATTCTATGTATTTTTCTGTTTTTATGCTGCACTAATACGGGTATACATAAGGTGCAGTCAAAAAGGTCAGGCCTGGCCAAGGAGAAAATACACTTGCTTTATTTATGAATAAACAAACATAACAAATTTACGTTAGTAATGTTTCCACAGCTTCCTATGTATTACTCAGCATTCCTATCGCTTACCGACTGAGGGGCAGATGAATACCTTAATGAAGTTCAAAACAGAGCACCTAACCAAAAGAACGAAGAAGAATTTGCGTGAAAGAAAGTCGGATCCATTTACCGACACAGTCAGTTTTGGATATCAGCCCATTGTCAGATAAGGATACAAATGATAATATTAAAAACTAGACAGTTCACGTGAAAATTCCACGATTTAGATTTGACTTATTTGAAATTATTATAAAGATGAACGTATTAAAGATTTACGACGAACTATTGTGTTATAAAATGAATATTTTTCAGTAATATATATATATATATATATATAGAACTTCTATTCTGTATCTTATCAAATGATAACATGGCCCAGGTAGTACCCGTTGAAATTTCTTGGTTTAAAAGTAATAAATTTAATGATCAATGAAATAAAATGCAATTTTTACTTTTACCCGTGGTACTATCAGAATCTGAATATTTTTCTTTAATATATACAGAACTTCCATTTTGTATCTTACCTAACGATAACATCGCCGTGGAAGAGATATAAGCTAATAACAGAAAAAAGTGAGTGTTTTATAGTGATCCGGCATCTTTGGTATCCACAACACAATGCTTGTAATACATGCATACCTGTTCTGATTTCAGTTCAATAATTTTTCTTCAGTAATAGATAGGAAGTAATGGCACGGACACACACAGATACAGAGAGAGAGAGAGAGAGAGCTGGATATACATAGCCGATTATTTATGTAGATTATTATCTACATATTAAATAGACAATGTATCTCCAGCGCTCTCTCTCTCTCTGTATCTGTGTGTGTCCGTGCCATTACTTCCTATCTATTACTGAAGAAAAATTATTGAACTGAAATCAGAACGGGTATGCATGTATTACAAGCATTGTGTTGTACATACCATAGGCGCTGGATCACTATAAAACACTTTATTTTTCTGTTATTAGCTTTCTTCTCTTATACAGCCATGTTATCGGTAGATAAGATACAGAATGAAAGTTCGGTATATATTCATGAAAAATATTCAGATTCTGATAGTACCAGGGATAAAACTGAAAAATGTATTTGTTTCATAGATTCTTAATTTTGTCACTTTTAAATCAAGGAATTTGAACGGGTACTATCTGTGTCATGTTATCAGTAGATGAGATACAGAATGGAAGTTCTGTATATATTAATGAAAAGTATTCATTTAAAACCCAATAATTCGTCGCAAATCTTTAATGCATTTATCAATATAATTTCAAATTGGTCAAATCTAAATCATGGAATTTCCACGGGAACTGGCTAGTTA
The DNA here is from genome assembly GCA_006783055.1 of Trinorchestia longiramus. NCBI lineage: Eukaryota > Metazoa > Arthropoda > Malacostraca > Amphipoda > Talitridae > Trinorchestia > Trinorchestia longiramus. The sequence continues at coordinate 15,632 of VCRD01004298.1, forward strand.
TGACTATAATAGCACTCATCGTCATCCGAAAAAAGAAAAGAAAATAGTCGGTATCATTGACTAATATTGATAGAATCAGCGTCACCAGCAGCCGTATGAATTTAGCGTTAACATTCGACAAACCGATTTATTCTAACATGGATTTACAGTGCACTTTGTTACACATCGGAATAAAATTGACTCACTTTTTATTCATTCACTTTTCAATGATTTAAAAGGACCGATAATTTGATTAGTCGTTGAACGTGCATATTGTATGAATCCTAAACTACAGTCCAGGTCATGAATTCTGACGTATTGTAAATCATTCTTAAAAGCTTCATACACAGTTAAGTAGCCCCTGGATGCAAATAATAACTTGGCTAGTCTCTAGGAACTTTGATATTTTAGCCCTGGTGTCATCAATAAAATGATGATCGCCAAAAATGTCAATTTGAACTTGTTTAACTTAAGTCAATGGCAATTACGCTCCGACCCTTCACCTGCGACAATTTCATCGATCAAATGAACATTATTAGATTGCTGGTAATATGTCAAGTAATATATGGTAAAATGAATTCTTTCCTTGATGCCTGCCTGTTACAAAAGCCACCTAAGGTATGTGAGTATTAAAGTAAGAACAATTTGATGAAATCATAACGTAAATCATATTTATTTTAAAAGGTTTCAAATTAATCAAACATATACGACATTCCAATGCATTTTAAAACATACATATGCCTGAATGTACATCATATTCGTTCATGCGAGACAGGGACATATATTTATGCCTATTTTATGTGTCGAGAAGATAGTTTTTTAATTCTGTAAATTGGAATAGATTTTCGAGTCGATGCCAACGTAAGTGTTCATTTTCTAAGAAAAATACCTCGTGCAACCAGCAATGTTATCATTTCAGAAATTATTTAAGAGCTAGGAAGACATGAGGTTCTGTAACTTTGTCTGTAAGCTGAGAGAGTGAACAGTGAGAGACCAATGGCGGACAGTTGTCAACACTTTAGCGTAAAGAAACCCACGTTACGACAGGGAATGTTTCAAAATAAATTTATCAAAGTATTTGTTGATTCATTTGCAGATGCTTTTGAAATAAACTAACTAAACTAATGAAACTAACAGTAATGAAAACATTAAGTAAATGTTTACCGAAAGAAAATGATCATGTTATTCTCTCGTTGATTCGTTAAGTAAAAATTCAGTTTCATGGAAAATATTAGGTTGGAATCAAAGTAATGTCGTTTTTTAATATGATCACATTACAACCTCTTTAAACTCATTAAATGAGTTATTTTTAATTGAATTGGGGGTGTAATGTTTTAATCAATCTTTCAGAAATAATAAATAGTAATATTGAATTAATTTTGAGGGGGCTAAACCCTCTGGAAATGGATATTAATGAAAAGTATCTGAAACATTGTATGCTTTATGAATGCAAAAAGGCGTTTCAGCTGTAGAAGCTTCAAGAAACATTCGAACTGTTTATGAGAGGAACGTGCTGAATAATCAAAAGTCTCAATGATGGTTTGCAAAGGTTTCATCTGAAAATTTTAACCTCAAGGAGAGCCCAAGTTCGAAACACCAAAATCAATTGATCAAGAAGCCATTAAAGATGCTGTTGGGGTCAATCAAAAGTTAACCAGCAGAGAATTAGCCCAACAATTCGGTATAACTCATACCACCATAATTTCATTTCTTCATGAACTTGGAAAGATTTCAAAACTTGGACAATGGGTTCCTCACGATTTGAATGATGCTCAACGAGACCTCACACAGCAAGAATAACATAAGAACAAATTTTGAGCCTAAATTAAGAAGTTTTACCTCACCCACCTTATTCACCTGGCATTGTTACTTCTTATTACCATCTTTTCACGTCTTTGCAGCATCACTTAAGCAATAAAATTCATGAAAATGGTGAATAACTAAAGAATGACATCGATTTGTTATTCTCTTACAACTCCAAGAATTTTTTTTTAAGAAGGCGTTAAAAAGCTGGTTGACCGTTGCAGAGAAGTCATTGAAAATGATGGACGGTATTGTAAAGACTAGAAATACCATAAGGTAAATTTTTGAAATAAAATAAATGGGTGGGTAAAAAACGATATTACATTCTTTCCAACCTGATAGTTCGAAAAAAATATTACTGAAAAATAGTCCTGAAATTAACTAACACGAAATGCCGTCATTGAAACGCTAAATGGTTGAGAACTAATTAAGGTTAATGGTTATCATAAAATTAGATACAAAAATATGATCCTTTCAAATTAATTATGAAAATTTTGTCGACTACTTCTATGTCGTTAGAGAATATAAAACTTTTCAAGTAATTCAGCTGTCAACAAAAAACGTGTTGGGGTTTTTTCACCAAGTCAATTTTGATTTTAAATAGTAGTGATGTAGTAGTACAAATAAAAAATCTTTTTCAGAAACCGAAAAGCAAGGAAAAGTTAACGTCATTCTATGTGCATAGAATTCGATGAATGTCGTTGACATTTATCATGCATCATGAATCACAATAATTGTCACAATAAAATTACACTGTTTCCGAGTTAGAGTGAAATTTTCAGAAAAATATTCAGAAATTTCTGATAGCAAAGTTAAACATTAAATAAAACTGGGAATGATTCTTGGCAAATTTGTCTCCCGCCAATGTTGTGTTCACTTGTGTCTTACCAGTGTTTGTCCACTGGTCTCTTACTAGTGTATGTTCACTGGTCTTCTATCAATGTTTGTTTACTGGTTTCTTACCAGTGTTTGTTCACTGGTCTCATACCAGTGTTTGTTTACTAGTCTCTCACCAATGTTTTTTCATTGGTCTCTTACCAGTGTTTGTTCACTAGTCTCTTAACATAGTTTGTTCACTGGTCTTTTGCCAGTTTGTTCACTGGTCTTTCACCAATGTTTGTTCACTGGTCTCATACCAGTGTTTGTTCACTGGTGTCTTCCCATTGTTTGTTCACTGGTTTCTTACCAGTGTTTGTTCACTGGTGTCTTCCCATTGTTTGTTCACTGGTTTCTCACCAGTGTTTGTTCACTGGTCTCTTACTACTGTTTGTTCACTGGTGTCTTCCCATTGTTTGTTCACTGGTCTCTTACCAGTGTTTGTTCACTGGTTTTTTTACCAGTGTTTGTTCACTGGTGTCTTCCCATTGTTTGTTCACTGGTCTCTTACCAGTGTTTGTTCACTGGTTTTTTTACCAGTGTTTGTTCACTGTTTTTTTACCAGTGTTTGTTCATAGGTCTCCCACCAGTGCCTAACATTATTAAAATCTTTCGATAGAAGTGTTGAGTTATTAAGAGATGGTCATGCCTGTTATTCATGTACGTGCCTAACATGATTTTCAAGGTCCAGGTCTGGAAAATATTTTTCTACTCCCTTCCAGTGTCTTATGAGCTTGAATCTTTTCTTCTAGGTTTTGATACAAATGAAAATGTGTATCGATGCAGCCAATTTGTTTTTCGTTGTGTTGTTTTTCTTCAACGTCAGCCGTGGCCTCGTCCATGGTGATGTTCTATGGAGATCAAGACGAGGTAGGAGCGTATTGAGCCTGCTTCAATGACAATAATAACAATTATTTATTTAGGCTAATCATATTATGTTATGTTAATGATAGAATTATTTTAGTAATAATACAATAATACACTAGTTTCATTACAGTAGTTACATTTACACATATTGAAGGTATTAATGGTGATGGTGGTATTACAAATACTCATATTGTAAATATATAACATTTTTTGAATCATTGTATCAAGAATGACAAAAAATTACGGTACTACCGAAGGAATTATTGTTGTAGGTTGTAGCGGAAATGGTCACATAATAAAGATATGAAATAATAATTATCATTATTGATGGTAATAATAATAAGTATTACCAGAATCTAATAAATAATGATATTTGTAATATAAAAATAATAAACTGTCATGTTCCTGCCAAACTTTGGATTACTGCCAAACAATCCAATAAGTGTTTGGTCATTGACTCATCTATGATTTCTTTAGTAAGCAACCACTCAAAAGCCTTGAAAAAACTCTTGTATTTGTTCACGCACTAAATAGATAACTTAAAGTTTAACTTCACGTATTTGATTGCGGATAGTTTGTGGAGGCGTGTAGTACAAGTGTTTTGCTTATTAAATTGAAAATATGATTTTGTTAAAAGCATTCATTTATTTCCACTGCTTAAACAGAAGGTCTCATTTTTTTAATAGCGGTCTGTTCACAATAACATTGAGACGTTAACTGTTTACTGATAGCAATCTTGGGTAACAACTTTGATGCCGGTGTTAAGCCATTTTTGAATTTTTCCAATAACCATTTTTCACAACTGCTCGTACTCGAATAATATTATCAGTGTTTTTCGTCCTGTCTTCGGATGTCACTAAGATGTACGCCAGGCTGTCGGGGTGCTGGATACCACAGTGCTGTCGTCCAGCCTCTGCGCAGCCTCTTGCTCTGTACGCGACAAAAATTGCTACGGTTTCAATTATAAGCGTAAGTTTATTGTCAATTACAGTCGCAATAATATTTCCGCATACAATCATACAATTACTTTCAATCACGATTGTAAGATTATTTGCAGTTATAATCGTAGGATTATTTTCAATTACAATCGTTGGCTTAATATATCAGTTTACCTTGTTGCTTATGACAAAATGATTTATTTGTATTTAAAAACGATATTAGCCGCGCGAAAAAAAGTGAGCGAATATCTTACAAGTGCATACTTTTCATTTCAAAATCCTTACTCAGGCAGTTCTTTTTACGATGCCTTATTTTGTCTGGGTTATTTTTAGCAACATGTCCCGCTGTTTTTTCCCGTGTTCTGACAAGGAGCTCGGAAGTGGACGCAAGAATAAAGGAAAAAGAAAGGTAGAAAAATTAAATACTAAATTTTGAATATATTCTGCAGAGGATGCAAAGACTTGTGAAGTCCTGAGCGTTTCAGAAAGCAGCCCCGTCCTGAAGACGCCTGTAGCTGCAGAGAACTGGACCTTGTATGTCAGAGAAGACTTTGCTCAGGTGTGTCGATTTACAGAGTACGACAAAATTATCTGACACATTTCTAGGGTTAATAAAAGTAAAACAGAATTAAAAGTTTAAATATGTCTCTGTTTTTGACATGTACATTTAATATCATTTTGTTTCAGCATATTTTTCCGGGTTGTGTCACATGAGTTGTGGGACCTTGTATCTCACTAGTAGTGATAGGTGCTTTAGTTCGGAGATGCTGAGACCATTATAAAAATTAAGTAATAATTAAACATTGATTGGGGCACATAGTACAAAATATTTTTTCGTGAGACATCACATGCTATTTAAATCAGGTATGGCTGGAAGCAAAAAAAAAGATGATGGATTGAATTCAATAGTTGTCTCCTGACAGGTCTAAAACATGTTTTTTTCAAATAATGAATTAAGAAAACTTACGCAGAATGTTTTACTTTCATTCGCACAGTCTTCATTCAAATTGCATAAGAGAATGATCATTTCAAATAACTTTGATATCATTCGAAACATACTGTTTTTCTTCGTGATAAATACGAGTACGTTCCATGTCTTCGAACTCCTCATTAGAGGTGAGGTATACACTCCACTTACCGATAGTTATTCTTTAATAGCGAAAATACTTTTTCATCCAGAGCCCGTGCTCTTTCCCGGTCTGTAAGACTGGTAGTCTTTGCTTGCTGTTCCCGGAGCGATTTAAGCCCGACTCCTACGAGGTACCACCTAGTGTGTGGTTGCGGTACACTTGCTCTTCCCACTCCTACCTGATCGACAAGCAGCAAGCGGGTAACCCCAGTGAGTGGTCATTTATGTTTACTAGCTCGTATGTCATTATTCTGACTAATTTCAGAGTCATTGAATCTCCAGAGCAAGTTAAAAAATACAATAAGATGCAGATGGTTTTTCAAAACGAGTAACTCACTATATTAACGGAGAGCAGGCACGTTGAAATTGATATTACGTAAAAATAAAGAAACGATTGTGAGATATATAATTAACAGAAAATGTGCTCAAATCATTAATTAATAAAGGTTTGAATAAAACATTTTCAAAACGATACACAAAGAGTAAATAACAGCTCTTTGTACATTTTAAGGAGGAGTTCTGATAAATTTTCATAAAGTTAGCGGTTTTAGGAGTCCAGTTATTTTGTGTCTTTTAAGAAGAGGTTCTCATACGCTTAGCGTTTTTTCGTATTGATCCCACCAGCGCTATGATGGTTACATCTCGTACATGCATCAACAAATGTGTTCGTTTTCAATGTTCAATATAGGGTAGGGGTTTCCAACCTTATTTTCGCCCCGCACTCCCAAAGAAATTTCATTTGAACCTCGCACCCTCTGAAATTTATATTTTGCTCAAGGATAAATTATGCGAATTTCCAATATTTTATCAAAAGAAGATTGTTACTTTATTCTTTAATATAATTCGTAAAAGGAATTACAAATGTAGCCCTGAAACATGAAATAAATTAACATTGGAATAAACCTCAGAAAATTAATCTTACTTGAAATAGAACAAACAGCTAAGTATTATAGTAAAAATAGTACTAAATACTACAAGGACTAGTTCTCAAATGCTTGAAAAATTCCACTTTTTGCAAATACAACAACAAAAATTGTCAGGCAGTGAGGAACAGCTGACGCCTGAACTTGTTTTATCCCGGGAATAAAGAAGGTCCCAAACGTCAGGAACTACTGAACGCGTTAAATGTATGGTAGAATTGAATCTTTTCAGCTATGTATGTATGTGACGGCCGCAAAATAAAGATACTTTACTCTAAAATTAAAACAAAGTTAGTCCATTGCAAAAGAAAATAAAAATACCAACATAGAACCAATATCCAATTATTTACCTGGACCTTTCTCGCACCCCCTGGAATATCGTCTCACACCCCCAGGGGGTGCGAACACAACAGGTTACGAACCCCTGATATAGGGGGTTAAAAAATTGAGATTTAATCACTATGAGGAAAAATAAGAGAATCATGAAGCACAGAAATAGAATTTTGAGCTTGAAGTCCAAGTTTAGCCTTATTTGAACTTGTATTCGTTAAATTCACGGATCGTAAAATAAAGTAAATAATTCTGAATTGCAATGTCCTATAATATAGTGTCCCAATAATCTTTAATCAATTCTATCAAAACCTTACATACAACTGAAAGATCTGTATTTTTATTACTGATAAACAATCCATAATAAAAATCATGTTGAATTGAATAAAAGAAGCAGCTTATATGATTACGAAATTAATTATGAATTATTACACAGACTGTAGGTTCGACCAGATAGTCAACAAGAGGTTGATAGGACACGACGTCTCACCGTACAACCCGGGCAGGGAAAACTACGCGGCGGTGTTGGGTTACTGTGACGCTGTAGTAGGCAACCCCTGTCTTTCCCTCGAATCACAATCAAGTAAGAGGGATAATTATTTATCGTAGTTTTAATGGAGTTTAAATACCGTAAGATTATTATTTATTGAAATGTTAATGAATTTAAAAGACCGTATACTTATTCTAAGCAATAATTTAAAAGGGTTTAAATACAGTAGGCTGACTTTTGTCGAAATTTTTTTCAGAATTTAATACCCTAAAGTTATTTGCTATAATTTTTCCGAATTTCAAGCCGTTATAGTATTGATTATAATTTCAACGGATTATGATTTGTCGTATTTTCAACGGATTGTAAATACTTCTGAATTATTATTAGACTAAGTTTGGCCCGTTTTTAGTGGAATAAAAGGATTTCAGGTCAAGATTTCAAACCATCAGCAATGAAGACCACAACTTTAGTATCTTAGGCAGCATTCCCATTAATATTTCTCAGAGCAAAAATTCTATGAGTCAAAATGAAAGTTAAGAAACTAACTTTAAGTGAAATAAAGAAATGCTAATATCTACCTGCCATACATTTCCTGTCGGGGAACCTGTTTGTTACTCGAGCGAGACAAAGGCAAACGAAACAGATGATGAATAAATTAACACAAAATGTAGGTCCATTTAAACACTTAAATGGATGCATTCGTGTTACTCTTTAGTGTGTACTGTGAAGTATACACAACGGACATCACCAAGAATACATGGAGAGTAGAATGGGACAGGGATGCACTATGTCTCGTCGTACTGAAATTCTCACTCGTCTTTTTCAGGTATACGAGAATCTTTCAATTTCTTTCATCCCATTTTTAAGATCATTCGAAGAAATTGAAAATAGGCAGCCATTTTTATTTCTTCTATACAAATATATTGAACTAAAATTGTTGTTTGTCGTCATAGATGTTAGATTATTTGGTGCCTCGTATTTTCTCCTGCTACATATGCTCCTCTTGTGTAAAGTACAGGGTGCGGCAACATAACTTCTTTTTTTGCCTTTCAAAAACTTATGAAAAAAGGAAGTAATGTTGCTGCACCCTGTAAAGTTGTTCAAGCTGTGAATCTCAGTAGGTCTGCTGAAGAAGAAAGAAAGAAAGAAAGTGAGCAAGAACCTTTATTCCAATCAGGTGTACATATAACATATACATTAAGTTTTAACTCTTAATGCTAACATCTTAAGACTAGTGATCATGCTTCCAGTGATATTTCCTGTCCTTCTTGTGACGTGATGTCGAGGCTCGTAGGGATACTTGCGATTATTTGAAAGTTTTGAGGACATGATAGTTTAAGCCAGTCAGTCTGCTTATCTACCTGGTCATATATTTAACAAGCAGGAGAAAATTCGAGTGCTGCGTACAGACTCGAACCAGGGACGTGACAGCAGAAGTCAGGCTGCTAACCACTTGAACAATGTGACACAAAATTAAAATCAAGCACTGCCAAGCATGAAGGATAAAGAGTTTGTTCTGATGTTCTACGGACTTATCCTTTTCAATCTCCATGCGTTCATACGTTCTTGATTGAAAATATAGTATTTTAAATATTATAGTGAAAAAGTCTCAATAGTAGAATGTTCAAACATCAACGTCGGTATTCATTTTCATGTGTGTATTACTTAATGGCAATCAAAGGACTATCTGTTAAACAGGATTAGATAAGCAAATACAAGGTGATGATTTGGTTGAAAGTAAACACTTATAACTCCAAATATAATTGACGTAGAAAGGTAAAACAAAAACGACACGAATAAATATCTGCTCAAGTTTTATATTATTTAATTGATACCTTGATTATTTGATGTGTATTACTAACGTTATAAAGATTTTACGAAAAACTGGATTTTCTAGACGGGTCAACTTTCTAGCGGGCAGCGTGTTTTCATTGTTGAACAGTACTACACAAATAAATCTCTAACAAGTTAAGAAATATTTGCCAATGAGTTCAAACGAAGTTCAAACATTAAGATTTATAACAATGAGGCCAAAAATGGAGAGCAAGTGGCACCATACATAATCTAAACAGGGGTCATTCAGGTTGCCCAAAATATGTAGATCTGAAAAACATCACCATTTTGAACGAAATAATTCAAGAAATTCCATTTTGGTGTAAGAAAACTGGTAGTTGAGGTAGAAACCACTATTAAATCTGCCAGACGTATTCTAAAGGTTGATCTTAGATCAAAACCTTAGAAAATGCAAACATCTCAGCAGATCACAAACAATGACAATGAAAGAAGATCGCGGATTTATCTCGAGACTAATGTCTGTCCGAAGAAAGACGAGTAGAGGCTAACACCACAATTTTTAGCAATGAGAATCACATTTATTTAAATGGTTTCATTAATAAACAGAACTTTCGTAAATGAAGTACTGAAATACCGATGGAAGTGTTTAAGAAGCCTCTGCGCTCACTGAAGGGAACAATTTGGTGCAGCTTAAGTTCCCCCTAGTGTATGGGGCACACTTTTTTGATGTTGCTCATGCGGGAAACGTTCACATTGTCACCACTGAAGCATAAATTAAAATGATGGATAATGTAATGACTGTTGACATCTATCTTGATGGTTAGTTTCAATAAGACGGTGCAACTTCACACGCAGCTTTGTATACAAGGGATTGGTTGAGAAACCGCTTCGGGAACATCATTTCTCGCCGATCTGACTTCCCAAAGATAGTTAGGTCTCTTAATTTTTCCCCATGGGATATTTTCTTTAGGGATATGTCAAAGAGAGAGTCTTCAAAGCAAAATCAGACACTATCAATGCCTTTAAGCAAGTAATTTGAGAAGTAATCTCTTCCACTCTCTGAGATGTTCAGGCTGCAGTAATATAATTTTTCAAACAAGAATTAACTTTGTACTGAGTAGAAGGGTGATCTTTTTAAGCATTTCTTATGAACAAAATAACACTTAGGAATATATATTTTCATGTGTTTTTTCACCTTTCTAATACAATTAGTTTTTAAGTTATAAGCGTTTATTGTCAACCAGTATTTTCTGCGGCACATTGTAGGAGTGTTTTTTTAATCTAGAAGTTTCTTCAGAATTTTTATTTAAAGGAGATTCACCGAAATACTTTTTCCATTCACAAATTACTGTTCTCACTTCTAGCTAATGACTGACAAGTGTCCTAAATGGAACGCTTAATATTAGAGTATTTTTGACATGTGTTTTTTAATCATAGTTCAGAATAATTTACTATAGCTGTCTTAATTTAGAATACATTATAAATGATATTATTCTTGCAGGCGGAAACCAGTTCCTGAAAAACGCTCACCATCTGTCGCAACCAAATATTTCACTTAGTGAATTAACAGATGCGGCCTTTTTCTACGCGGATTGCTTTCCGTAAATTGAAAAGTCGAGGGAGTTACACAAAAGTTTGTGAAAAGCTTTACGTGACCTTAAAACTTCAGTAAGATGCACAAAAGTCTGGAAAAAATATCACGAACAAGACCGTCTATCTCTACTTGCTACACAAGATTGCCTTGTACGGGAACAATGAAGTTAATTCATTAGTACTGCTGCCGACGAAAGAGCAACGTACACAACACAGGAAATAAAGGGACATTCATTTTGAAGATAAATTACTTATGAACAATACAAGAAAAACGTATATTAACGACAAGAGAAACCTATTACATACTAAACAGGGCATGTTTTATTCCTGTTAGCCCATTTCTTTTTGTTCATGGTAGAAACAATGCAAAATATTATAGATGAAGAAGGAGAACTGAAAATAATGGGGGATGATGTCTTCTAGGATTGCCTCATCAGTGACCAAAAATTGTGAATATTTTGGTCAACATCACAGGACCATTTTAGCACCGTGTTTCATTAGCTACCTGCTGTATTGCTCCGCAGTTTTTTAAATTTTAGACTCTTAAATTTATATGTATTATAAATTAGAATTAAATTAAACACAATACTACTCCTCTAGACCTTGTATTGCAGTATTACGAGAAATGATTTGTTTCACAATTGTGTCCTTCTAGGTTGTAGACTAGCTTCTACACAGGATTTTTGACATTTTAAAATTGTTCAAGATTCAATTGCAATAAGGAAATGCACGTTTTCGACACTCCTAGCACTGCAATTAGTGTTGAGAATTTTGGCTTGGGCAATTAGTGCTTAGATTAGTGCAATAAAATGTTTAGATTATCGTAATTAGAGCTTAGACTCATAATAAATCAATATCCTTGAAATATAGCCTATGGTGTAGTGGAAGTATGAGTGTGTTGCAATTGAGTATAAAAACGGAGTATGTCTTCAATGCTCCGTAAAATTGCGTCTGCATGTAGGTAATAAATTATATTATTATTCTTACCTGAGAAAAGATTGAAGTTTCAGTGTCCACCTATGTTGCACATATGAACAATAAATACATAAAATAACTAGTTTTCTTTTATTCAACATTTTGAATCAACTGTTTGTACAACATACAACAAAATAATCATGAATCAGTGGAAATATGTTTATAGAATACATTTTTTTGAATTGTACGGTTTATACAACCCATACCTATACAAAAAATTGAAGTGCTTAATTTTTTTGTAATTGGAAATGTTTAATATACGTACAATGAAAATATTAGCGAAATACTATGAATTTTTTTGACCTCCATATAGGTAGGTGCTCATAGTCAGAAGAAGAGAATTTTGAACAACATGGTTCAGAGGAAGGAGCTCTTTGCTCTACCTTCCTTATTCTTATGAAATGCAATAAAACTCTGCACGAAAACCCATAGAGTTACATAAGTCAGCAATTCATTAATGCCAATGTGACGATAATTTATATTTTTAGTAATCAAAGTTATTACAATCATTTTAAGCAGTTCTGATTTTCTGTATTAATATAATTTTTTCCTTCACTCACAAAAATTTTAAAACGTGCAAGTTTAGTTCGCTGGCACTATAAAGCAAGCGCTAGTGTTGAGTAGGGCAAGTCACGACTTGGTGTTCTTCTTTGTAAAGCGTTTATTATTCATGATTGTAATTTTTAACAATTATGTATACTCATCATAGTCTAATTCACAACTAATGACTTCGCAACTAACTTCCACTTACCAAATAATGTTTCGTTTTCAATGCTCAACATACGTTATAGATTATACATCCAAATCGACACAGCTATCAAATTTGTAAATGCTGGCATAGTTCATCTCAAGGGAAAGATAAATGCAGGGTGCGGCACCATAACATCCTTCTTTTCAAAGAAAGTTCCTTTCAAAAAAAGAAGTTTTGTTGCCGCACCCTGTAGAACAAAATGGAAGCTTTTACTTCATTATGATGAACTTATTTCTTCCTTCTAACATAATTTCTTAATAATATGTTTTTATTCAGTTAAGCATAATTTTATTAATTTTTGCATCTTGAATAGTTATAGCAAGCTCTTTCAACGATTCTGTTTCATAACAAAAAATTTAGATCAAGATATTGTTACACGTAGAATTTGTTCTTTCTTGATCTACTACAAACATCTAAAACGTTTTTAAATGTCACTATAAATATCTAATTTTGTTTATTATACAGAAAACTATTGTTTAATAAATGTAAAAAAAAAACAATGTTAAACTGGCCGGCTGCTTAGTGTTACTTTTTCCCCTATTTTATTTTACTTTTTTTTGTTGACCTGTCACGGTCAGCAGGCCGAGAAGGAGAGGCAACAGAGACAAGCTGAATAAACGTTGGACATTTTATTGTCCTGGAGATTTTAAAGGCTTTATTGTTCAGGGCCTGCAAACTGGCATTATTGATCTGACAGTTGTGGGTCAGGCAGGAGATTAGGCAGACTTCTCAGCTACGGAAATGACTCGCGTGTTTGCGTGCGAACGCCAGTACGAATAGTGTAATCATTGAGAGTAATTGGTACCTGCAAATGTAAGGAAGGTAAATGCATTTCTCAAGCAGTGCTCATAGTTTATGTAACAATGATAGGAGAATTAACTGTAGGACACTATTACCTATCTTGACTTATTGTTCTTTTCTCACCAGTTCCTTCTGTACTTTTTCTATAATAGTATTCGGTTTTTGATCCTGATAAAGTTGGAGCAATAAATATTGAAAATATTCTCCAACACATTACATATTCAGCACCACAATAATTTTCTTCATTTTTAGATGCCTTTCTTCGGTAGATTGGACATTTCTTGAATGATTTGTATTAACCTTTTAAGTGGAGGAAAATTGCAGGATGGAATTATTAACAGAAACATGAATTGGCTCATTAATTAGGTAGGAGTAGCATCTTTGCACAAATTGAGCAATGAATAGGTGTGATAGAAATCAATGAGATATTAGAAGGGAGAAAGTGCGTACTATTTGGATGGGGAAAAAATAAACGAGCGTTTTTTAGTTGGAAAATATGAAACCGAAAGTAGGAGAAAATTGTGTCAAGATACACCAAATATGAATGAATTGAACTAAAACTATCATCGTTAGTAAAAGAGACGCCTTTAAAAAGTACACGAGTATGCGCTGGAGACCGTACGAAGTAAAGTATGTCTGTCAGTCATTTAACCTTTTGACATAACTCGGATTGGGTCCTTTGTCTCTTGTACTCGTCTGTACAGGGTGCGGGAACATAACTTCCTTTTTTCAAAGAAAGTTCCTAAAAAAAAGGAAGTTGTGTTGCCGCACTCTGCATAATGACGTTGTAGATGCAAACGTTTGAGAGATGCGTGAATATTCATACTTGTCTGTGAACACCTCGCGACACGCGAAGTACTGAGAGATGTTATTGTTTGACATAGATTTCTTACCAAACTTATAATAATTTGTATTATTATGGGCACCGTGTATATGTAGTGCAACCATTGTTTGAACCAAACAGATATCAACAGGCTAATTTAATGGATCAAAAAATGGTTCATGAGCATCAATATTGAAAAACCAATGAACATTTTTGACAAACACCTGTAAATCAGTGTTAAGATTAATAAATAACTCCAAGCATTCATTTTTTATCTACTTTCAATTCACCATTCTTCGGCCATCAAGAAGCAAAAAATTGAAATAACTGAAATTGAAACTATAAATTGAATGGAATATATTCCTTTTTTTCCTGCGTTCATCATTGTTTCGAGACATACCGTCCCGAAATGAAAAAAAATGTTTGAAGATCGACATTAAAACTTTTCATTTGAGATGGCGCTTGATATTTTTTCTACAATTAAAATGAAAAATAAAAATTCCCGTTTTTGCTTAAATAATTTCGTCCCCATAAACATGCTTTATTTTTTATCGAGTCATATTGAGTTCAGCATCAATTGAAGGTCTTTTTCATCAAAACCTCAGAATGGTGGGTACGGAAAATGAACGCTACTATTTTTAAAACAAGTTTGAATTTTAGTTTTTGAACCGTCTTTCATTTAACCTGTTTAAATAGGTGTCGTATAACAATTGGCGTAAAAGCTTCTCGAGAAATATCCTACTGTAGAATTACACTTCAAGCAAAAACTTCTGGTGTCATAAAATTTAAAAGGAATTTTTCTATTTATACATTTTTATACGAAGTAACTTTTTTTGACGACTCTCGACGCAATTTGTACTACCCCGAAAAGGGGAGAAAACAGATGTGGTTTGGGGAAAATAGACATTGTTCAAAATGAGTGGAAAAATTTTTTTCAACACAAAAATTGTAAAAATACTTTTAGAATTTTCAAATCTTCAATCAAAACTCAAAAGTTAAATGCACTGTACATGATTATCAAAGTACGTAAGAAAGTATTAGGCAGTTCCATATTCTTTTATTGATGAACAATGACAGTAGCTCGTTTTTCACAGTTTCAAACTATGAGCTTTAACCAAGAAAATTTAAATAATTATTAAAAAGTTAATTGCAGTTACTAACATGTTCAACCCTAAACGTTTTCACTCATATTCCTTATGTTTAGATATTATAGTATTCGCATCAAAAATTGGCTTCTGAAGTAAATACAATTTTTTCATTTCATTTGAGCATTTTATACTTTTTCCCAGTTGATTATATGAAATGAAAATCAATTTCCATCATATGAAAGTGAATCTGCATCGAACGAAAATCAATTTGCAGAAGTTGTCACTATTATTCGCTTGTCAATAGCCTCAGAGTACATTGTAGGTTTACCTTTCTCAGTACGTACCTTTCAGTGTAAAATTAGAGCTTAAAAGTAAATTTACATATTTTTTTCACTGCCCCTAAACTTATTATTTATAGGTATCATTCAATTGGAGTTCGAAGGCCTATATATAACACGGAGAACTCTGCTCTTTAATGTCTACCCAACTTCGTCAAAAATTTGTTTGTTCCTGGAAAAAAACCATTAACTGTTTTGGCTGATCCATTCCATGTTTACTTCGTAACTGCTTTCAATTTGCGTTGATCCAACATTTGTATTACTTAACCAGATTCAACAACGTCAGTCTTGTAAAGGCTCTCAGCGGTGGTCTTAGCGAAGTACTGTGATCGGTGCGGGGGCATAAATGCTGATGTAAAACTTCAATTTTGATATAAAATCTGACGGTATTACGGTAATACAATGAGGCCAAAACATCGGCTTGAATCTTCGGAAGGATATTTCAGAACGACCTGACAATATCATTTGACAATATTGTGTAAAAAATTATTATTTCTTTAGCCACGTTTAAACAGATTTCGCATAAGAAAGCCATCAATTAATCGGATTAGCAAAAGCTCGGAAAATATTTTCTCCTGTTAGAAGCTATTCACAGATTAGAAGACTCCTGATCATCAATATAATTGAATTTTCTTCAAGAAGTTGCAAATCCGTCATTTCTATTCTAAGAAAACCCTCAGAACTTCGAGGAAAACCGTCTTAGTGATTCTTTTGCAGTCATTTACGAGAGGAAAATCGCTTCTCTTTTACGTGCCTCAAGCTAAAAATACTCCTTTGAAGATATTTTGGAATATTTGCTGTTACCCTTATCGGAAGAAACTTATTGCAATGTCATTTGGAGTTTTTAAGAGGATAGAACAGCGAGCCACATTATATATACATGTAACACAGCGATGAGGTGCACCTCAATGTTTTTGAAAGAGAAGAAGAGTCATTGTCATTGAAAGAGTCCTGCTTTCACAAGTGAAATGAATGTAGCTCATACCTGTATAACTGTTCAGAAAAGTAAGCTCTGCAAGAATTATAATTATTTCATTTTGTGATAGCATTTTTTCTTCGCCCAATATATTTAACTTCGTCTCGGTTGTTGGCTGTTAACTGTTCAGTCAAGGATTTTATACTGCGCTTAGAGCCATTGAAAGGCACTTCTTAACTGTTTAATTAGTAAAATATATTGTTAAGTCAAATCCAAGTTAACATGTAAATACATCTTCCATTTATTTTTACAGCCCAGAAAATTTTCATACTTGCACTTCTAAAGCATAAAAGCATGTTAACATCTGTGCAAAATTTAAGTGATATCAAAGGAATGAGCAGAATCATATTGCAAAAAAATAATATCTCCATCTCGTGGCACGCGTTACGTGAGCTGCCTTCTAAATGTCCTTGCAGAGAAGTTATTCTTTCCAAACAGAACATCGATGAAACTTTTACATTTCCTCTTAAATATTCCACTATTCAGTGACCTGTGTCATGCACCAGCGGTAATAACAGCCCAGCGATAACAACATGCCACAAGCTGCTTCACAGCACCAGCTCGCCCTAACACCTGAATCACTTCATTAATCAACTTCCTGCCATCACTACTGCATCAGCAAACGATCTCGCTTGCATCACGGAATCGCACTTTTTCAGGCGCACATCGCCAGAGACAATTTTTACCTCGGAGCAATTATCGGCTGTTGTGAGGCAAACGAAGGCAGATCTGAGCAATTAAAGTGTCAGACCCCTGTAATTAAAACTACGTGCATGACTCCTAACATAACAGCAATTCAGCTGGAAGGGAGGCCCGATACAAAAAAGTAAACGAACTTACCACGAATGAAGTGTCAGAATTTCTCAAAACATTGGTTCACACAAAATGTCACTTCGAGCATGGATCACTAATGGGCTGTAGGTAAGGTAACGGCAATTAACACATCAGAAAATGTCTACAGTACGTATATTATTCCTTCGTTCAGTACTATTTAGGCATCACTCAGATTATTCTGATTACTTTTTGAGCTACATCTTTTTACTCGCTTTTATAATCACAAATACATCTAATACGAGGGATTCTAACATGCATATAATATGATGAAAAACTTGTTATTCATTCTCTAACTGAAGCGTAGAAGTAAAGTTTATATCCTGCAAGCAGGCGCACGATGCAAATACACTCACGTGCAGTGTTGGCTATAGAAGTTATATTGCAAAACAATTGAAAGTCATTCTACGAAAGTAAATACTAATAACAATCTTAGGAAGCAAAATCTACTAGACGTCATATAAGGTACATTAATTTATATTAGGTTATGAATATTTGCTAATAATATAACGACAGTATTGACACTACACTATCAGGCTGGCCTCCTTCAACAATTTTCCCAAAAAATTATCACACATATTCAAACCTTTCCTCATGTATCCTGAATTTAATATTCACGTATCGAGTAGTAGATTACAAAACGAAGGTAAACCTAAACGTTACAACGTTGTTTGTACAAAATGAAAAACTTTTATAATCTTTATAAAATTTTGAATTATAAGAGAGAGCAATTTTGCTTTCTACCCAGTTATATGCAGTTGTTATCACTTATGCTTTTAGACACTCGTCCAACTCCTGTTATCTTTGAAGCGTGGCAAGCAATGTTTTCCATTAAACTCGATCACTCTCTCAGTCTTAATAAAAACAACCTTTCAACTTCAACACCATAAGAAGGAAAGCTCAACACGGACCATACTTCTTGGAACAAAGCGCTACAACTTTTCCATTATGAAATATATTTTCTGAGTAGGCCTTGGCTAAGAGGCAGAGAGCTGAGGTACTCGTTACAAGAGGTTTTTGAGGACTTAGTAATTCATTCAACTAACGCTAATTTAATAGGAAAGAAACACACATATCACTTCAAATTTTGCATAAAGTATCAGTCACCTGGTGAGTATTTATACCAGCATCAAGTCTTCTTTATTTATTTCTGTCAATAACTCAAAAACTTCAGTCTTCAGTGGAGCCGTTGAACAGTGATACATCTTATGACTTTCTAGAATAATTATCAATAATCTTTTGAACTTAGCGGATAAACAATGTTTCTTTTACTGACTGAACGTTCGAAATACATTTTCCTTCTTTATACAATTGAAAAATTATCACTAGGCCCCGTTAAAACTTTGGATAAAAACCTTACGACGCTTAAAAACTCAGCAATTTTTAAGCTGCAATGTTCTATACAAATACCATCGATAGCTACGTATCTTCTCATTGCTTGTACCATAATCTTATCTACCATCGGTATCTGAGAAAAATTACAACACAATAATAAAATTGGAATGAAGAAAGCAATACAATTAAAAAAGCATATCCTCATAAACCCACCTGACCGTGACTGTACAGGATCATCACCAACCATTAATAAATTCAACATTGAAGAAAGTGGTTTCAAACAGAACCGATCATCAAGCTGGATAATGATATGCATAAAAGAAATTGTCAGCAATATTTACGGTATACACTAATCACATTGGGTTTTATGGCATTCAGTGAATGAGTTTCTATACTGGAATAATTTTTTCATTTATTGTAATTCATCGCTTTTGCAGTAATACCACAATTGATATGATTATATTCGTGATCTTTATTGATGATATACTCTATCGCGTATAAGTACAACTTAAATAATGCACAATGACTTTTTTCAATTGCAACTCAACTATCTTTATCGATATTTCAATTTCAATGATTAGTGACATGTTTCAACTTTTCGTTTTTCATTTATAATCTTGCCTTGCGCTGTAACTTCCGATTTTATTAAACGTAATAAAGTTTTAGTTAACTAGAATAATTAAAATCTATGAATCATCAGTACATCACACTAAGCAATCCAACAGTAAACTGAAAATCCCAACTTATATTTTTACTTTTACATTCTTTTTCTAATACAAGATTTTAGCCTCCCTGCTGGAAACCCAAACTATAGCATTAGGTTGTATGCGATTTCTTACAAAATGAACGATTTGTTACAGTATGAGTACATTTAATTTTAAGCTTTACTTCAATGAATCGCTGTTATATCACCCAGTATGAAATGAATACCTATTCTGCAAGGATTTTATAATAGCGTCATCACTATTCTTATGATGCTAGCGTTAAGAATTAAAAACCCAATTCCATGTGCTATGAATTGATACGGTACTCTGTGTTACATCCGAATAAAGTTTATTCATTTTAGTTTAGTTTATCTTTTATTACTAATTTTTGGTCCCACTGCATATCATGAGCTTTTTGAACAAGAGGCTTCCGAATAAGTTTGAGAAACTGGCTGAACTGCTTTTTTCCAGTGAAAATTTGAATACTTACACAAGAAAGTTGCAAGTGCACTTTTTGAGTCCTTGCGATAAGGAGTGTATATGATATAATATATCTGTCTATTTATGCATGCGTAGACCTATGGGTATATATATTTATGTGTGTATGCAGTATGTGCGATGATATATAGTATGTACATGTATGAATGTACGCATAGTAAGATGAAAAGAAGAACCAAATTAGAGTTATACATTTTTGATAACAAGAGTTTTTAAATGCCTAGATTGCATTTTCATTGCTGAAATGAAAGACAAGTCAAATTTATAACATGCCATATACAAGTAAATAAGTATATATGTAATGTGTATATATGGATATTTTGATAAATAGAATAGGATAGAACAGGATAAAATATGGCAGCAGGAGCGAGCCGTTTGGTCCACTCTTGGATTACTAACCAAGTCGTATGCCGTCTAGCGTGAAGGCATCAATTACGCACTCGCACCTCAATTATACATAAATATTTCAATCACGTGGGCACACCGTAATTACTGACAAGCATTACAGTCACGCAAACACACTGCATACATACACAGGGTCCAAGAGTTATGAAGGATATGAAATTGGTATTTTACAGCAGTGGTCCCCAATCTTTTTATCGCCGTGGACCAGTCAACGTCGATAATTTCACTGCAGCCCGCTGAGGGGTGCGGCGGTTGATAATTTTACGCGCTTGCAGCCGCTCAGCTCCCAATTAACCCCTCGTCCATGGAAGGTTTCGCAATCCCGAAAGAACTACATCACAGTTAATAAAATGAGAACAATTAAATGTTTGTTCTGCGGCCGGGTACCATTTGATCCACGAACCGACACCGGTCCGCGGCCCGGGGGTTGGGGACCAATGTTTTACAGAACTTGGGGTGCCTTATCTAGAACTATTTTAATAAGCAGCAACCTTTCTCACATTTCATATTGTATGGAATACAGTGAGCCCCCAGCGCAGAAAAAATCTTCACTGTACTTCATATAAGGAGCTCCATGCCACAAGGACGAAAACGCCATCAGATAAAAATTCCGTTTTCCATGGTACTGAAATCTCACTGCCGAGCTTGATTTTTTAGCCACGTCAGCTAAGCGATACTGTTCGCCGTTCAGGCGCAGTGTTTCATTGAAATAACATGATCCAGACTTTGTAAACTCTGTATGGCGATCACTCAAAACTGGTTTTCGGCATCTTCGCCCTTGTGGCACGCAATGCCTCGTATCATCCCTTAGAACAAAAACAATAACAAATCTTCAAGTGCGTACAGAGAATTCTTCAGCCGCTTTGGCTAAATCATAGTCATTATGTTGGACTCTGAAATTCCGCCATCTAAACTGCCTAATCAAAAACCTGACATTTCGAATTTGCTTCTTTTGTTATTTTTATAAAGCATACATTGCTGTTCTATTTATATTGAAACAAGAAGATATTCAGTTAGAATTAAAGTTCAGTAATTGGCAGCTAATCGAGTAGTTAAAATGCTAAGTTCTTTTTGACCGTGATTAATACTACTCCGTAGTAGATTAAATAAATCGATGACTCCATGTGACAATTGCGAACAACGCAATTTTGAGAGTATTGTCACCGAAATAAAAAGGCATTCTCAATAAGTTTGGTGATAGTGAACAAACAGGTAATATTTGACTGATATAGAGTGTTCATTCATAGTATTTCTTTAAAATTTCATTACAAGGTGTGCACCGGCTTTAAACATGCCGAACAACAATATATAATTACTATATCAGAGGGAGCCTTTTAAGAATAAGTTTACTCACCTACACGCGAATTTCAACTGTAAACAATTTTAGTGCGGCAGTGTTGTTGGGGTAGTACAAAAGAGTATTTTTCAGTATTTCTCACACGCAGTCACAATTTTAGTTTGTTTCTTCGTTTATCCGTGTTTGAATTTGTTTCACAACATACTTATTAATATGGCTTATTATTTTCTCGTTGGACCTCTAGACTCAGTCGCCCCACATTGAAGCTGGCGCTAACGCAAAGCACAGTGAATTTCTAGACAGAATGTGACTTTTATCACGTCGAGCTTTGGCTTTGAATGGTCACTCATGACTTGACCATCCAATGTGAGGTTACTTACAACCGGTAATCGTACGCTTAAGTTTAGAAACTTTGAAAGTTCAAAATTTTGTTTTCCCCTAACGCTAGACACGTTAAATTCAATTCAGCTTGAAACTTTGCCCTCAAGTGTGAGAGCGCGCGCTGGGCGGCGCAGTTGGCAGGCGACTGACTTGAGGCAACCACTGTTCTATATTAGGCGTGAGTGATGAGTTCAGCGAATGCGGGTGCAGTGCAGTTTGTAGATTGGACTCATATTCATAGTATAAAATAACAGGCACTTAAAAATAAACGTGATTGGTGATACAGAAGTGTTTTATTAGTGCATGATTGTAATACATCCCTGCAACAAAGGTCAAAGTTTTGAAATGATGTGCGCACATACGCCACCACCAACGGTGGCCGAGTAGCGTTGATCTAGGGCAGCTGGGTGATGAGGGCTTTACAGTTGAATGCTGACGGCCGACAGCGAAGTTCTTATGGCATGCAGTTGGGGTATGAGTTTGCAGGTGAGTGCATAGGGAATACACCTGAGTGATGAGGGCAGGCAGCTTGATGATGACGGTAGATACCTAAAAAGCTGAAGGCAGGCCGGTGAACTGAGCAAGATGAGAGTAAACAAATGGAAATAAACAAACAAGCTGATCGTCCATCGCTATTTTTGGCAGTCTACGTGGAAATAGTTCTTTGAGCAGTTTCGTGAAAGAATTTACTATATAAGAAGTTTGAGTGTTCTCTAGAAGTATCATATGAGCCATAGTATAAGGGTTATGCGTCATGTGAGACAGTATCGATTTGCACCATAAGCAAAAGCAAGAAGCGACTCATACAGAATATATTAGTTAGAAACCACAGAACATTTTGAAATTCTTGGTTCTTTTCATACTTCTAAATTACAACACTCAATGAATTTCGATTTTGTTTCAAGTTATGAAGCATGAATGATGAACCATCAGAACTTTGTGCTACGTCGCTAACCCAGACAGTCTCATCTTTGATATGATGTCAACTAACAAGAGAGAGCCAGCATTGTGATGTATAAAGATTTCTTAACAATTTCGATTGATGCACAGAGCTAATTTACTCCAAAACGGAATCCTATACATATTTTATGCAATTTTTATAAAATTCTATCGACGAAATATGTTTTTGTTACGTATGGCATTAGATTTATTAGGTAAGCCCCTCTCAGACACGTAGCAATTCATTGCATAAGATGTTAAAGAAAAGGAATAATATGAGATAAGAGTTTAAAAGCTTGATGGCCTTATACTGAAACTTCATAACAAAAAATAAATTCACAAAATGCATGTAGGGATTATTTACAACAATAAAAGAATGAAAACTTAAATTTTCACATGTAAGGTTAATATTAATTGCAAGTCTAAATACAATTTGCTACTTCTGTCTGCCAAGCGTACGCTGCAATTGTGTCACTTAGTTAAAATATTAGCTGTTCCTTTTAGTCGAATAGCATGTGAGAAGGGAGCTCTGTGGACTGATAAAAACAACTGTACTCTGGATAATGGATGGATAACATCATGTTATATTACCTCACAAACATGTTCGGCCCGTGTGCAAGTCACAGTATGGAAAAACTACAAATTATTATGTAACCAGCAGGCCCACACGTGAAAATTCACGTGGTTTTCACAGATTATTTTCGTATGATTTGCCAGTAAACGCGGGCTTGGCGAAGGAGTTTCTACATTGAAGCATGTGCCTTTAGTATACACACTACAATGCTTATAATACATGTATACTTTATGGAATTTTTTCCTATCTAAATTTTTAAGAGTGTGACAGAGAGACGGACCAAGCAAAGAAGCAAGTAACAAACTGTGTATCAAATCTAATCTAATACTGAGAATGACCGTCGTATGTTTATACATTTATTTATTATTTATATATTTATTTGTTTATTTATATTTTTCGTGTCGCGTTCTTAAGAATAGATAGAATAGGTCTTGGTTTCAGTTCACTGGTGTATTAATACAATCATTTTCGCTGTACAAGTGCACTATAATAAGTCACTTTCAAAAAATTAGAGAGATCCAGAGCCTAATATACTAGAGCCCTATCGTGGATATCGAGTTCGGCGGGGTATTGCATATTACAATATACATACATACACAAGCTCGCAGTTGCTTTCAGTAATGCTGAATTTCTGTATCTAAGATATGACACAAATGGCTATAACTACTTCTATTGCGCCTCAAAAATACTGTATTCTAAGTGTTTATTACAGTCACAAGAAAAATAAGTTACCTTTGAAATAAGCTTAAGCATGGAAACTCCACTCGAACGAAAAAAAAACTGAATCGAGAGCGAAAAAGAAGAGCAAGTGAAAGATTATCTCAAGAACAACAAGCTGTTGTAAGGAAACAGAGGCGGGATCAGCATGCAAGTGCAGTGTGCATTGCGTTCTTATATGTAATTTTATTTAATATCTTTCCAACAGTATTTGCCATCATTTTTGATGGCACGGGTACACTAGTATTATTATATTGTGGAGCTAATAGACCTCACACGTGAAAATTCATCTGTTTTTTACCCAATTTTTCGTTCGATTTGCCAGTGGACGCGGGCTTTGTGGAGTTTCACATTGAAGGATGTGCCTTTGGTATCCACACTACAATGCTTACAATACACGTATACCTTAAGGAATTTCCTCCTATCTAAATTCTTAAGAGCAGGACTGAGAGACGGACCAGGCAAGCAAGAAAGCAATCAAGCAAGCAACAAACTGTGTATTATTATATAGTGGAATTATTCAGACAATGTAGGGCAGGACTGCAAGGCTGTGAGAGCCAGCATGCTACCTTCTAGTGTGCATTCACTGCTGCTGCGTATTTGAAAATAAAACTGAGGCTAAATTAAAATATTTTCGTTTAATATGTTTTGAGACCACAATGCTAATGGTGCACAACAGAGTAAAGTTTTATAAATAGTTAAAATCTACAACATACGATAAAGATTCTCCAGTCTCTTCGCACACAACTCTTTTTTCATTTCAGCATTTGCCAGCAAGGAACTTTCACCTTCTAACAGGACTTTTTATACATTAGCATATGGCTCGTACATTAAAATAGCAAAATACCTTACGTTCAATACCTTCTAGAAACTGATTTCTACACTGTTTTTAATAAATGCCTACGCTCCATAAGTTTTCATAGTTACAGATGTTCAAAATTGTGATGCATAATCTAGGTATCTGTGTTACGTGCGCCCTAAATCTTTCAAAGTATTCGACTCTTTGTTGGACATTGATGGAGTTTCCACAGAGTATAGCTGTTGCTCGACAAGAACTGCCCTAACAATATCTCAGACGCACACGACCTGTCATTATAACGTAATTTAGATTGCCATTAGGAAGTTTGACTAGGTTCAGAGTTTATATTCCGTTTTAATTTTCATGTCTATGATCACTTACATGATCATGATACTGATTTTTCATTATAATGTAGTTAAATTTTTGAGGAGACTAAGACTTTTGTCTCATTTTTTCTGTTCTTGCGTGGTTATTCGAATGTCAGTGACTTATAAATGGCGGGGCATTGTGCAGTCTGTGCTCGTATCATTAGTGAGTAAAGTAAATTTATTATTTGTGTATATGCTATAGTTTCTAGGAATCAGGTTTGTGAATAGTCGATTGTGATTTTGAATGTGTTAATCGAATTAAATGACAGAATTTCGTTTTGAATGCATAAAAGATTTAGAAAGTTTCAGTGCGTCTGAGGCATTCACGCATCTAGATATGCATAGCTACTGCTTTTTTAACATGGGTCGTGAATGTGATATTCATTTGTTATTAAGAATTTATTTATGTTTTCGTTTTGAAGTCTTTCAGAATGTGAGTGATATGGTGAAGTAAATCTCAGTGTTTATTCACAGGAATTTGAGAGAAAAAATTGTAAACTCCTTTGCGAATGTGAGGCCACGTTTGGTGGTTCTAGCTTCTATGAACGTGAGTTAAATCACAGGTCCAGAGTGAAATAAATGTTAGAGACAATTCATTGCAGAGTGTGAACTCTTTACCTAGTTGTTGATCACTGCAAATATTTTGTTTTATTGCAATAAATATCTTGATTTGAGCCAGGCATGATTGTGAACGGTAGACATCCTGGAAACAGATAATGTAATTTTTCAATTTAGGCATACGAGTAATGGCTTGCAGGAGGTCATGAAATCGTCCAGATGAGATAGTGTAGATTTGGCAAGTGCTAACGATGTTCCTTCTGTTTACTGGAGAGAGAATATCATCTCTTCCAAGTAAAGTGCCAAAGAGTTTTTCATAATTTGGGTTAAAAAGAAGAATGAGGGGAGTTTTAGGCCTAAGATCATAGGAGCTTATTGGGAAATTTAATTCAAATAGTTCAATTATCAACTGAATAGGGTGGAGAGCAGTGAAAACCGAAGCTTGATGAGGTGGTACGTGTTTTTTTCAAGATTTTTTAAATAATTTGCAGTTAGGGCCAGATTGCTGTTTAGGCGGTGGATCACGTGCAAGCTTGTCGAAAAGCGCTGGCTCACACTACAAACTCCGTCTTGTAATAATATCATACTGCAAGCTACCACCCCAGAACGAGCAATTCAGAGAGCAGGTAGAAATTTTCAATGCAGCGTACATGAGACTCCGTCTTGTAGCTGTACCACGCAGTGTGCAGCCCTGTAACAAGAATGGTATCACTCTATGAACCATTCATTGCTATATCTTTAAATTTCCTCCTTAATAGCACATGCATTACAATTTAAGTTAGGAGTAATCTCATTAATCACACTAGAATTAGTGTAATGATCATTATATATTTTTTAGTCTTATTTTTACATTTTTATTGATAAATTTTAGTGACAACATAGTGATGTATTTTATTTGTAATTAAATCAGTTCTAAGTGTTCATAAAAAACTAAGGACGCCAATGTCGGCAACATTGAGCAGCGTGCTACCCGCGTTTCCGGCACGGACTGTAAATACCGGACCCGGTGCCAACAGCTCTAGTTTTCATTAAAATTCGTGTGTGTCTGTGTGCTTATTGTGCGGCCGTCATTCCTTTCTTCACCCACTGTTAGTGACACTTTAGAAGCTACAAAGTCATCAGCACCAACTAACATACGATACTGTCTTTACTAAGGCACGGCACATACTCAGTTATAATCAAAGACTGAAACAAACAAAGATTCATACCTCTACATATAGGAGGCTGAGTGGAATCAATCACAGCAACACTTAACACCATTCACCATCATCACAAATTATTGGAGGCTGGAACCACTTCCCAGTGATCAACCTAAGTCTTCACTTCAACCTGAGGACTCTCCTTTGGCAAGATCCCATGAAAGTTGAAAAACGAAGAACTCTCTTATTTACTCATTCTGGCCTGCAAGAATAAAAATCTGAGTCTAAAACCTGACGGCCTTTATTTAACCTCAAGTCTAGGTCACAGCAGCAGTATAATAAAAAGAACCCCTTTATTAAAACTAGTGGAGTTCATTGGTGAGAAATAGCACCAATGAAGCTAACTTCATAGCCCTTACACAGCCAGTCAATCAGCGGGCCAGCCGAAGCGGCTGGCCTGTCCAATAACTCCTATATAATCCTGATATGAGCCAGTGGACATAGCTGACCTGCTGTCTACCAAGAACTCTTCAAGTCAACACCTCTCACCTAAGCCTCTACTTAAATCTCCTAGCGTCAAGAACTCTACTTGCAATTCAACATCAGAACGAATAATGAAGTAACCACATCTTCCATGTAGACAGGATGTGCGTAACCGCCAAAGCTACATAACTGAACTCAACGCATTCAAGAACTCTCTACGTTCCGGTTCTCCACTAGCAAGACCGTGGTGCGTCAGTACTCAATGTTAAGACGTGGACAAGAGCAACTGAGAAGAACCAACAACAAAAAGAAGAGCTATTGAACTCATCTTTCTCTAAACTCTCAAACCTAAACACATATTGATTGGCATATACGGATAGGCTCTATTTATAAATTTGTACTCAAATATGTACGTTGATGAAAAAGTTATGGGACGTCGAGTTACTCAATTCGAGTCGAGGCGAGTTACGGCACTTCAAGAAGAGAGAAGCTGGTCTTCTTTCATTGTGGATTTATTTCGACGAGGGTCAGAACTTAAATGGAAACTAAAATTAAGATTTTGAATACAAACTAAGACCGAGAGCTAAGACTGCACATATAATATATAATAAATAAATATAGAAATAGGAGTAAAATATGAAAGAGGATATTATCTATGATAAGAGAGCATCACAAAATGAAGATATTATTATACGAAGCACAGGATATTGCTTGCAGAAAAGTAGTTGGGACACAAACCTACCTAAACACGATATTTAGAAATTAACGCAATTATTTATAACTCTTATCTGTTAGGAGATCGAAAACGTCA
This sequence comes from Trinorchestia longiramus, assembly GCA_006783055.1. Lineage (NCBI taxonomy): Eukaryota > Metazoa > Arthropoda > Malacostraca > Amphipoda > Talitridae > Trinorchestia > Trinorchestia longiramus. The sequence goes on from VCRD01004298.1 coordinate 43,942, forward strand.
CTACGCAAGGGAACAGTATGACTAATTCTAAAATATCCGTTCTACGCTAATCACACTCCATGACGGACGTTGTGTTGTGCTCATGTCCGTGTTTTCCAACTTGTTGGAAAACACGGACACGAGCGAAAACACGAACACTTTCAAGGCCGTTACAAAGGCCCCAGCCAAGCGCTGGCCCTCGAATCTAAGTCTAAGACTTAAATCGTCAAAACATTTATAGTGTGGACGGGACTTAACACGACTCTTGGAGTGTATTCAGTAACCATGGAAACAGGTAGTGCGAAAGCGCAGGTCGTCTCGGTTGGTGGGCGCGAAATGAGTGCTGAAAGAGCTACCCGGGCTCTGGATGAACGCAATAATCCTTGTATCAAGGTACGAATACTGAATACATTGTGAGCTGCGTTTACTAAAACATTATAGTTGTAGATTTTACTTGTTAGCGTTCAAAAGTAAAATTGTGTAATCTGGAATGGTTATTACGATTGCACTTTGGTCACATGATATATTTTCAACTTTCTTATTAAAGAACGTGTATCAATTTAGTACCTTTATGGGACAGTGTTTGCTGGACTGATTCAACATTACTTAATTTAACAGAAGGTAAAAATATGCCAAAGTAAAAAAGATGCAAGTGTGACAGTCACAAAACGGTTTATTTTCCATAATCAATACAGAAAATGTATGAGCATCGAGTATTAGTATTTAATTGTACCATACTAATAATGATGGTGTTTCATAGTAGTATAATAACTATGATGATATTGTAAAGTAGCATATTAACAATGATGTTGCTCCCAACAACTGTTTATGTCCTCGGGTGTGACTTCAGGTATGGGCTCTTAGGGGCACTACATGAGCTTGATGACAAGTAGTCATAGGTGGGGCTCTTATGTTGCAACCAGATGTTGAATGCTGAATGCTAATTAAACCGAAAATTTTTGCCTAACAAGACAGAGCTGTCCATCACTTGCCAGCAGTGGCAGATGAAGATTATGAACAATATTTTCTATACAATCTAGTTAACTTCAGGTCTATATTTGTTTACCATTTTAACTTGACATATTTGATAATATATATTATTGTTTAGCCATGCTTGAAAGTTTTTTATATTGGTGTTTAACCAATGCTGTTGCTTCCAATTGATTGGTACTCAGTTCTGCAGGTTTAAAAAATTTATACCAGTTTTATGTAACATGACTTATCTAATACTAAGAATGACCATTGTGTGTTTGTATATTTATTTGTATATTTATTTATATATTTCATGTCATGCTCTTAAGAATAGATTAGCCCTGGTGTTCTTGGTTTCAGTTCACTGGTAATTAATACTAATTTTTGCTGTATAAATGCACTATAACGTCACTTAAAAAAAAATTAGAGAGATCTAGAGCCATACATACTCAAGTCCGTATCATGGATACCAAGTTCGGTGGTATATTGCGGCTCAAAAATACTGTATTCTGAGAGTTTATTACTGTCACAAGAAAAATGTTACCTTTGAAATGTGCTTAGGCATGGAAACTCCGCTCAAACAAACAAAGACTGAATCGAGAGCAAAAAAGAAGAGTGAGAGAAAGATTATCTCAAGAACAACAAGCTGTTGTAAGGCAACAGAGGTGGGATCAGTATGCAAATAGTTCACAAGAACGACTAGAGGCCATACGCTCAGCAGCAAGACTAAGGTAGGCGCAGAGGCGTGAACAGGAGGATGATGAACAGCGTTGTGTTCGTAGAAGGAATCCCAGAATATCAGCGCAAGAAAGAATAGCTGCTGAAACTGAGGCAGAATCAAGTCAAAGGAGAGAAAATATGAGGCAGAGAGTGCAGTGAAGGATTGCCAATGAAACTGAAGAAGAGGCAAATCAAAGAAGAGATAATTTGTTGTTTGATTTGTTATTCACTAGGAATGTTGTCATTAAAGAAATACTCAATTAAAACATTTGCCCTTGGTATATATATATGTATATATATATATAAAACTAAATATATTGCATTGCATTCTTATATGTAAGTTTATTTAATATCTTTCCAACAGTATTTGCCATCATTTTTGATGACATGGGTACACTAGCTTTATATATGGCTCTTTGCTTCTCAGATCTTTAATTGAAAAAATATTAATAATATCTTGTATGATCTCATTAGAAATTAGTTTGGAAAATTATCTTTAAAACCATTCAATGTTAAATCATTCTTTATTGTAGATTCATTACCTGTTTATTAGGCAGCACTACAAAAATAATTAGGGGTGATTAAGTACAGCACTGCTAATCACTGGATTATGCTTTAGCCAAAAAGCTAGGCATATATTTGCTAGCACTAACAGTTCAACAATTCTTATTCTAGTCTTAAATGTTAAAACTTGGATAAATTTATGTATTTTTTGGAATAATTATGAGGTAATTTAGGCTTGAAATTGGTTCAGATTGTATGTACTAAAACAATTTACTGTTTCTGATGTAACTTAAATATGAAGAATATGTACAAATGTACACTAATCATTTGTAAATGACTGCATCACATAGAGATAATTTTATGATAAAGGAACTGTCCAAATGTATTCTATGTTTATAAGTGTAAGGTGAAAACATATAACTTGGGAGCTAGTGTTTTGATGAGACTTGAACATTCAAAACTGTTTTAAGTTATAGTAATTATAAGGAAGCTTTGCTGTTGACAAATTTACTATGCTGCATTAATTTTTTTGGGTGAGTTGATTAATAAATTCCTAGTGAGGACTGCAGGATGAGGCTCCATAGTCCAAATTTCATAAAATATAGGAATATTTTTCTGTGTGTATGGAAGCATGTTGTGAATACTAAGCATTTAGAAGTACATATAAGGAGTCAATAACCCATCAAACCAGAAATTGATTGTATCATAACATACTGCAGAGTCATGTGGAAATTTTAATATATATTTTGAGAACTTTGGACTTCAAAACCAACATCCAAGAGATCTTAGAGATACATATACATAACACTCTTAACTTCTTATCTCTATTTAGCAAATATCTTATGTTACAGAAATTGCAACATTTCAGGTGCAGTGTTAAGGGTAGTTTAATTTTAGCTATTTAGTTGCTAGGTTTATCCCTTTCATAACTTATAAAATTATAATTTACTGTAGAAATATTACTGCTTTTGTTATAAATATATTGCAAAAACATATAGGTATTGTTAAGATCTTCTGATAGGTATTTCTGAGCATTCAGTCATCCCTACACTGCAGATGTCAAATTTCCTCCCACTCACTGCTGTATGGATTTTGTGAAGAAAAGTCGTGAGTTTTTTAAAACTTCCACTATCAAAGGCAGGTTTGAAAGTTTCTGCCAGGGCTGGAGAAATTGTTTTTCAAACCCTGACCAAGTGTAAGCTTTTTGTTTTAAAGAACCAGGATCCCACCTCATGTTTTTTCTGTATTATTTTGGATTTTGTTAGCTTTTGATGCAACCTGTTCATTATATTAGGTTGGAAAAGTGTCATTTTTCTCTAATGTATTTATATTTTAACACGTTGAATGCGATGGCCGCAAATGCCGACTGCCCGCTGGTGCGATTATGTTTAGGTTGCTATAGCGTCAGCGCTGCT
>VCRD01004299.1:2782-18833 GCA_006783055.1 Trinorchestia longiramus
ATATTGAGGGGATGGAGTCCTGCCGGCATATTGAGGGGATGGAGTCCTGCCGGCATATTGAGGGGATGGAGTCCTGCCGGCATATTGAGGGGATGGAGTCCTGCCGGCATATTGAGGGGAAGGAGTTTTACCGGCGTATTTAGGTGATGGAGTCCTACCGGCTTATCTAGATTAAATAGGAGCAGAGCGAGCATTGTATGTTTTGAAGCCAAGGATCTACATATAAGTAGGTTACTGAGTTTGTTTTCTCTAAAGTTATGTATGTACTTAGATATTATTTTAAGGAACTGGACTTCATATTTCATGTACGGAGAAAGAAGGTAGTCTAGCAAGTAGCACATCTTGTCACAATTGACGGGCACTTTATTTTTAAATAATCCTGGTGTCTTGAACCAAGTTCAAAATGTGTCGTGTGCTGGGAAAGGTAGAATGTATCGAAGAGTAAATCGGTGGATGATTTAAATTCTTGAACCCTAAAGTGTGCTGTTTGAACTTCAGGCGCTGCAAAAAACCAGCTTCGTTGTCAAGCTTTCTCATCTTATTAATGCACTTAAATATAATTTAGGGTTTCTTGGGAAATATTGTCATGTGGAACCTTAACAGGCAAAACCCCTCAAATATTTTTGAAATTAACCGCGTCTCTTATATTCTAGGCAAGTTTAAGCTGTTAGGAAGTAAATATAACTTTGTAATGCGCAACGCTTTCCCTCTTTCCACCTGTCACTTCCATTTTGCATCCGGACTTCCGATGACAGAAGATGAACCGAGGCAACGGCCGAATCAAGGTTAATAGTTAAAATTTTCACTTCAATTTGTTTTTAGAGATGTGTTCGATCGTCATTTGCTTATATCATTATACTGTTCAATAGTTCCCTGTAGTCTGTGTCCAGAAGCACTACTTCCAATCTGCTTTTTTACAATAGAGATATGCCTTGATTCTGTCACTGTCCGAGTTCGTATAAAATAGAATCAAACTTTTTTGGCCGTCATAGAAAACTATTTACCACAAATTCCTGTTCGATATTATGTAGAATAATGTTTTATTTAAAATTGTTATTTTTCACACATTGATTTAGTGGCCCTACCAAGAGACACCAAGTGACGTCTGTGGATCAGGGCTTAATGTATGCTAGTCTTGATTTCTCGGAACCACTCAAACGCTAGTAAACTATCACTACTAGTCTTGATCTGGCCTGTAAATTTTATATTAATAGTCATGTTGGCTGTGCGTTATCATAAGGGCATTAATTATATCCATTTTAGTGGCTTGAAAGTTTCTGTCAAGTGCGACCATGCTTATGGACATTAACTGTTTACTGCTAAAAAAGATCACTAGAATCTTGAGTAAAGTCTTCAATATTTCTAGTGTAGGTGCCGTTGTGTACTGATTGGTTGCTGTGGTTTGAGTATATGCTGTGTAGCAACATTCCATTTTTTATTTGAGTTCTGATTGTGTTATTAATTAAAAAGAGATCTTATTAATGGATTTGTGTTAGCAAACTACTGTGTCCCAGGGGAAGACTTCGTTGTCAAGGAGAATTCTTCCTGGGGAAGGACCTCCTTCTGATGGAGGACCTACTGCTGGGGGGATGCTTTCAAGTACATAGGCGCTTTTATATTGGCTACAGGAGGCTGTGTCGTTCAGAGCATTGCGTGTGTGTTGTTTGAATTAAATTAACTATTGTAAGGCACAAGTTATATCTGAATCCGGTCTGCAAACGTCGTACGGGAAGAGCTTGGTTGGAGAGAACATTCTTTTCAATAGATTATTTTAAATCAACTTTGTTTCAAGAACATACTGTGTTTCTTTTCTTTTATTCAGAACGGTGCTACCACAATAGACAACCTATGGCTTCGATAAATAATTACTGTACGACGTTAAAGTTATTTCTAAATCTGCTTCACGAAAATTGTATGGGGAAGGAGCTTCGTCAGAGCGAACGTATTTTTTGGTGAATTATTTTGCTAGATTGGATTCGATGATCTCCTGTAAACTGCTTCACAAAGCACGCGTGCCACCTCGAATGAAATCTGCTTTTTTATAGTATTCATATAATATCATTAAGTGTATCTCATGTATTTCTTGTTATTTTTCTCTCTACTTTTCAGTAAATGATGCACTCGGATGCACCGGGAGTTACATTTGATTGCTGCGTGCATAATACGATGTTCGTTGATTACCGTACATGGTGCTGCAATCTATGTTAATGGCTGTAAATGTCTTTACATTAATCGTTAGGTTCTTGTATACCAATAGAGATTTCTGTAGAATTAGTTATGATAGGTTTCTTTTTGACCCTGATTACGCTTGCTCACGTTTATCCATTCTTTGTGCTTCTGTGCTTCAAGTTTAAGATTCTAGCATTTAGACATTAATGTTTTCCATTTGTTTACTAATCTTTATGCTTTATTAATAAATATTGAAAAGTGTTAACAAATTTGTTCACTCGTGCAATCCGATTCTGCTGTGGATTTATATCAATCTACCTTCATTTTTTGAAAGTCTAACCTAGTGTTTCTCAAAGTGGTTCGTACCGCCCCCCTGGGGGTGTTGAGGAAATGCAAGGGGGCGGTAGGAGGGTACGCCTTGAATGGGGGGGGGGGCGTATATTACTGTATAATATACAGTAATATAATCATTAGGGGGCGGTGGAAAACCAAATAGTGTCCTAAGGGGGCGGTGATTGAAAAAACTTTGAGAAACTCTGGTCTAACCCTTTGCTTTCGTATACGTGCATTCATTCGTGTGATCGTTCTTTAGTTAAATGTTCCGTCGAAAAAGCATTCAGTTTCAACAAATATGAACAATTAAATTTTCGAACTCTAGATAGTTTCTTACTGGATTTGGTTGCGGAATAGTCAGGGTTTTGAATTCGCTGTTAAGCTTCCTTGCCGACTGATTCCTTCTTTTTGAAATGCGACTTTGAGTAAAGGCTCGTAGGGGCGCTGGATGAGGTGTTTGATGGTAAACGGCCGTAACCTGGTCTGGTGCATGGCTGAGAAATATAATATATAGAGTGCTGCATTTACACTCGAGCCAGGATTCTCTTGTCACAAGCAGAAGCCGAGCACCAACGAACTACGATGGTCAGAACAAGAATATTTTGAGTAGCATAGAATATATCTTTCGTTAGTCACTATTTATTTAACACTTCACAGGCCATATGTACATTATGAAGGAATTTATGTAATTCATTGTTTTTTTTAACTTTTTGCTGAAATCGAGTACTTACTCAAAACCAAATAAAAATCAGGATTTTCCTATTCTGGTAATACTGAACCAGGTAAAGAAGAGAACTGTCATTCTGAAACAAGTTCTGATAGAATGATGCTTTTGGTTTGTTAATACTGAATTAGCTCATTTTCAAACTTGAAAAAAACGGAAGCTAATCAACATTTTGAAAATTCCTAGTTAGTTTTTCTGAATATTTATACTTTTTTCTTCATGCCTGTTTACAAGTTCCATAGCTGCGGTTATATCGGATACCGTAAAAATCAAATACACTTTATTTTGATTTACTTCCCAGTACGGTGTCGAAGAGTGCAGTATGAATCCACAGTACATGCAATAAAGTTTTCAATTCTCAACCCTAACATCTTGAGACCTGTGATGCTGCTCAGGGTGTGTTCCCGTCCTCTGTGTTGTGATTTGAAGTAGAACCGCTTGATGAAGTTCGTTCTTCTGAATGTCTTGCGTCGCAGCATGCAGAACATGTACCTCGTCAATGGGTGATGAGCCAGAAACCGATTACGGGATTTTAACCCGAGTCTTTTGATTCCCAAGCGAAGACGCTAGCTATTGGGCTACTATGGTGGCTAGGAGCTAATACTTATATGTATAGTGAGTGTTCAATGTGGTTATGTTAGGAGTGGTTTCTAAAGTCTGTAATATTAATGAAATAAGTCTTCGGTATATTTATAATCAAACTGCCTCTTCTGTGTGAAACCTGTACAAAAGCAAAATGATTTTTCCAACTAAAAAAATCTTTGGTCCAGTGTCGGACATGCATGTCGGTGCACCCTCAGTGCACACTGTTTGAACTAAGCAAAAATTGATGTACTTCTTTAAAATAAAAAAGTATCAACTATAATAAATACTAAGTTGTACAATTCATTGGTAAATTCTTATACATGCCTTATATTTTTGACTTCTGAAAATTTTCAATAGAAGTAAATTAACGTAGTTTTACAAGTTAAGGAGATACCATACGCCTTATTTTGTTTCTGATAGGTAGATTAGTCAACTAGGTGAGTATCATCCCTTGCTAAATATTTGAACTTCTCTCTCTTTTGCAGGCTGGAACAAAGGAAACATTGTAAACTAAATAAAAAATTAACCTACCTTCTGACCTGGGGTTACATGGACTAGTTTTCGAAGCCCCAAATAAACACGACAGAGAAGAAGAACTAGGTGGGCTTCAATGATCCGTCTTTTCATTTGTGCACTGTTTCAGTGCAATTCGATGAGGTGCGGCTCCGTCGTTTAGCAACGAGCTGACGACGGTCTATCGTGAAGTTGGGGCTGTGGTTTATTTTGGACCCTATTAAAAAGTCATTACTTTTAGCGAATGGGGAATTTCAAATTGATCTATTAGTATCAAGAACGAATTCTCAAAGTTGACAGGATTTTGAAATGTATAGACCTTATTAGACGATTAGTCATTTGTCAGGTAACCTATATTGCCTTTGTCTTGATGTTACTGTGTTGAAACGCGCAGTTCATATCTAGATATCTTGTCTCGAACGACTTCTTAATTAGGTTTGTGTACAGTACAGTCTGTCAACTTTTATTGAAGAATTGAGAAGTTGCTTTAGTTCTAATCTGCCGGCAGAGCTTACTTGTTGCTGCCTTCGAGTGTGATGTCAAGTTGATGCAGTTTTGGTTTCCGAATTGTTTGGATGCTCTCCCTCTATTTCAGAAAGCTTTAAATAAGTGTAAAAAAGTATTTAATTTGTAATAAAGGGAATGAAAGCATAAAATTTTCAATTATTCTGTTTACGTTTTGAAGTTTTGAAGCACAAAATTGTTGCTTAATCTTGAATTCTTTGCTGAAGTCTGTGCTGTGCCCATTTAGCTGCAAGGTGTCTTTCAAATTCTGGAAAAATATTCAAAATATTACCATTGTTTTAGTTCACTTAGAAAAATTGAAAATAGTTCTATGAAATGCTGTATCAATATGAGGTTTTAAATTGGTAGTTGAAAGATTTTGAATTGCAATCTGTTATGTGGAGCAGCTAAATTTTATTTTCATAGCCTAAATAGATTTTTTATTAATGAGTAAACATTTGGAATGTTAAAGTAAGTCATATGGTAAAAATTAATTAAATGCAACATACTATACAAATTAAAAAAAGACTTGTACTGTGTAAGTAAGGAAAATAAGTTGTACTGTACAAATTAAAAAATGGGTCATAGTGCACAAATTATGAATATGTATATTATACTGTATAAATTAAAAAAGTAAGGCACACTGCAGATTAGAATGTCATACTGTAAAAATTGAAAAAGGATTTCAATATTTTTTAAGCTCCATTTCAAGAGTTCTTTGGAAAACATTTATTTTTGTTCTTCTACTTCTTCAAGCTAGTATAATTTTTGATATTTCCCTTGAAATTTTGTGACTTTACATTCAATGAACTTTGCAGTATGATAACCATAACTGTAGCACTTTATTAATTCACTTGTCATATTTTGCATACCAAAAAGCAAGTTGATTTGCTAGTGACTTTGTTAAACAAATCAACAGTCAGCTCAATATTAGCTGCATTTTGAGTTACATGAATGCGTGCAGTAGGATGTATTGTGAAATGATAGAATATTAGGGGAATAAGTTTTGACCATTTTGCTCAAAGTTTATTTTGTTATTCTGCCAATATATTAAAGGTTACATTGCTGGTAAAAAATTACTATGGTTTTATTGGATTGGTATAACATGTATTCATAAGGTATTGCTTTGTTTTCCAGATATAGTACTGTAGGAAATTTGTAGGTGGAATTCAGTGTAGTTGGTAAATCATAGCATGAGTGTAGTGGGTGGAGCATAGCACAAAATGGGTGTCTGTCATTGTGGGTGTCTAGTCAGTGTACATTGGTCTTAAACATTGTTTCCTCTGTTCTTTTTCTCTATAGCCACTGCAAGATAAGTGCAAATTTTTGTGATTTTTTTATGGTGATGCCATATATATTTTTATTTTCTTTTTCTTTTGATGGAGGACAATCTGATAGGCATTTAACTTGCTGCATGAGAGTCTTTTAGATGTTAATTTTACTTCTCCAATTCATGCTTTTATTTTTTGCTTAATGGGGTCTGTCACTATTGAAGGATGTATTGTGATGAAAACTTTGTAATCAAAAGAATAAAACTTTTAAAATGAATGTTTAAATTATAATCTATCTTTTGAATTTGCTTGCTCTAGGGGGACTTGTGCTTGCAATATTGACTTATGATAAGAAGTTTAGTGTGTAAAGATGATTGGATTTTATACTAGAGTGACTCAATCTTGATTAAAATGTTGAATACCAAGTTAGATAATGTAGCTAATGAATGAAGGTATCATTGCCTTACTAAGAAATTCTAAAAATAAAATAATTGTCATTCCTCAGATGGCGTAGAAGTTGCACTTACATGAACTCTGCTGCAGCACTGCATGTGAATAACATGCTTCTTAGATCCTCATCTCTCTGCTACTCTGTGAGGCTGAGTTCTTTTGCTTCAACTGTGAACTTGTGACAGTTTTGATGATGGCTAATAAATTATTCAAGGTTATAGAAGTTTTAGGAGGCCTCTCTAGTGATGAAGAGATCTACATCTCTGTCTCGTTCTCTGCCCCTCGGCTCTCAGTTGTTGCTACCACCACAAGGTATGTAAACATTCAGTGACAGCAATTTAGGGATGTTAATTATATGCTCTTTAATACAAGTACAGCAATGAAGGTATGTTAATATTAGACCCATAATACAATAAGTAATAGTAATTTAGGAATATTGTTTGATAATAAAAGTACAGCAATGAAGGTATGTTAATATTAGACCCCATAATACAACAAGTAACAGTAATTTAGGAATATTTTTTGATAATAAAAGTACAGTGATTTAGGAATGTTGATATTATGCTCTATACTGCAACAAGTAGAGCAATTTTTTAATGTTAATCTTATGCTCATTTATAGAGTGCAGCAATTTAGGAATGTTAATATTATGCTCAATAATAAAAGTACTGCAATTTAGGAATGTTAATATTATACTCTATTATACAATAAGTGCAGAAATTTAGGAATGTTGTGCTCTACTGTATAGCCTGGGCTGTAAAAACTTGAACCCTGAATTAGGATATTAATAACTTGGTAAAAATTGGGTAGATTTTAATGTGGTTTTTCTTATTTTAAGCATAAAGTTTTTCTATCACACCCTCAAAGTTTTTAATGATCAATCTCATAATTTGATTAAAATTTATCAAAATGCAAGGAGAGAGTGAAGAATTAAGTTTTTCATTTAAATGTATTAAAATAAACTGTTTACACACTGCCATGAAATTTTATCAGAATTTATCCAAATACAAGGAGAGTGTAAAAAATTAATTTTTCAAATAAATATGTTAAAAATATTTAGATGGTTTACAGATGCCATGAAATATGGACAAACTTTCAAGAATTCACAAAAACTAGTGACTATTAAACTAGTGACTATTAAACTAGTGACTATTAAACTAGTGACTATTAAACTAGTGACTATTAAACTAGTGACTATTAAACTAGTGACTATTAAACTAGTGACTATTAAACTAGTGACTATTAAACTAGTGACTATTAAACTAGTGACTATTACACACATTGCAGAATGGTGCTCCTTGCTTCAGGAATTAATCTTGCATATCTAGTGATGAAGAATTTATTATTTTAATTCTTTTTTCATGTTTAAATTATTTTAAAATTTCCTTGGTAGTGAATTTTTCCAAGTTCTATTGATCATTCATTTTGAATAAGTAGCATGATAAGCTGGTATTTATGTACATAAGTGAATGCAGCACTTAATAAGTAGACATGATTAACTGGTGCTTATGTAATAGTGAAGGCAATGCTTAATAAGTAGACATGATTAGCTAGTGGCTATGTAATAGGGAAGGCAACACTTAACACATTGCCTCCAATTGCCTGACTGGTGTAAATCTTCACTTTGTATGCATAGTCACTAGAAGGATCTGAAAAATTACAGAACCTAACCTAAGTGGTTCACATACGTACCACTTTGGAGTCAAAGTGTTAATAAGTAGACATGATTAGCTGATGGGTATGTAATAGTGAAGGAAAGACTAAATTTCATTCAGCATCAGGGGATTTGTAAAATAGAAGTTCATAGATTAGCAAGTGTGTGATATTCAAGTTGTATGATGCATAATTTGCTCTATTCACATTGATAATAAAAAATAAGTTTAGTAATAGTTCAGTGGTTATTTTATTTTGCACTAAAATGAAACTTCTCTGAGTGATAAGAAATGTTTAGCTTATTTGAGGTGTGAAAAGTTCTTACAAATGACGTCATTTATTGGTGCTGCAGCAAGGGCCGAGTTGTGGTGCAGCGACTGCGAGAAGGAGAGCTGAGCTGTTGTGTGGTGCCTTGGACTTCTGAACCTCTGCTGCTGCCCAATGCTCTTGCCTTCAGCCCTACAGCAGAACACTTGCTCATTGCTGGTGCAGTTTTTATGACATTCTTTTCTAGTATTTTATTCAATTTTTCTTTAACTCTGTTGCCCACTATCATTCTTGAAATACATCAGAAATGCTGTTACAGAAGGTAATGATCAAATATCAGGTGAAATGACTTGAAAGACTGCAGATGAGTGATAATTTAGAAAGAATTTGAAAAAAAACTGTTTCTATAGGATTAACATGAATTGTGGTGTCAGCTGGTATGACAAATGCCTAAACAAAAATTGAGCTGTGGAGCACTCATCCTTAATATGTTTGAAGCTGGTCTTACTTAAATGTCCTTTAATGAGTGCTGTGTGTAGTGTTTTTTGGTAGCATTAATTTGAAAGTATGGAAAGTTGCACTGGTTTGAGCTAAGCTTATGAAAGTTGCAGGTCAACTGTAATTCTTCTCTGTAGCATCTGACTGAATGATGTTTAATAGGCCACATTTATGTTAAATGTAATTATGGATAAATAGAAAACTTTATTGTACTTTCATGTATCATAAAATGCTTGTATATTATGATTTAATGAAGTACTAACTGTACTTGTAATGTTTGACATACATTCTTTCTAAAAGTAATGTCATGACTTAGCAAGAGCTGCTTGTGTATCTGCCCTATTGAAACAAAATATAAATTTAATGATGCCCAAAATAAAATTTTTACCTATATTCCCTCTCAATAGTTAGGATTTTGCTTATGATGGTATTTTTTTACATTTAAAATTAAATTCATTCTTAATTAACTGCTGATAGACAACAGCTGTAGTAATTCAACTGTGACAAGTTTCACTTTCCAAAATTATCATTTGTGGTTCTATTATCACACAACTTGCAATTCTTGACATCTGACATGCAAGAAGTACAGTGAACTTGAAAGCTAAAATCTAACTTATGGTTGGGATAGGTAATGACATCTATGAAACTTTCTTACTTCTAACTGCCAGTTTTGTGTCTCATTTATGTAATTCCATTTTACTTGTCACTTCATTTATGGTGGATATATCATGGAATAAGTGAAGCTTATACTAAATTCATTGCCATTTCTGAAATCATTGCTTAACACTTAATTTTTGATGGCCCCCAGTAAATAATGGCAGCCTCTACGTGCTACCTCTGTGGAGCCTCTGGCCGGAGACCAGCGGAAGAAGCCGTGCAATAAAGCCCACTCCTCCGTCTGACAGTCGCACTGCAGACCCCATTGTTGACGAGGTGCTCATGATCCCCAACTGTGGCAGTCGTGCTAAGCCGTCAGCTCTTGTTTGGTAAGATTTGTTTGGATTTTTAACCCATTAGTTCCCATCATATTATGTGTAGTAGATCAACTCCATTAGAAGTCATTCACTTTAGCCCTATATTCTAAATGATTTGTTTTAGAGTTAGGAATAAAGAGGTGTGGATGTAAGGAGTAATTTACGTGATGTTTCATTCGGTGGAGAAATAACTTTGGCATTAGGCTAATTTAGCCTTTATAGCCTGTCCTCAAATATGAACAGTGGGCGCTAATGGGTTAACTTATACTATATAATAAAAGCCTTGGATATAGTACACATAAATATAATGATTGATTTATAAATATATTTTCTCTCTTTCTCTCTCACTGCTGAATTAGATAAGGACAAATTAATTTCCAATAAGTAATTACTTGGGATCTGAAATTTTGGGTTTATCTTAGGCTAAGTATTGACTTCTTAATGGAATGGGTACACTCAAGCATTGTTATTTGTCATAATTGAAGTCATAATGAGATTTGGGAGTTTATCTTTGCAAAAGGAGGGCGATAAAAATGAACAAAATAACAGAACAATACTTAAAATATCCAAAAAATACTCTAATCACTAATAATAGAGAAATGTATATAAATTGAGGGTGAAAATGATGAGGTTTCAGGGTAGTATACATGTATTTTAAGCTTTGTATTGTGGATACCAATAGTGCCATATTACTATAAAATACCTCTCTTTTCCTTCATAGCATTCATTTTGTTCAATATGGAAACTCCTTTAGAAAGGTGGGGTCAAATGGCATATGAGAGAAAGAAATTCATTTAAAAACATGTGAACCTTTTCATGAGCAGGTCTATTAGTTCTTTGTATATTTATCGGTGTGTGAAAATTATAGTTCTTTTAACTTTCCTCTCATCTTGATAACCGTCCTTATAATTATTATGTTACCTACCATAAAGGGTGTCCCAGCGTCACAGGACCTGAAAACAAACTGATGAAATTTAAAACTCAATTTCAAGTTGCGTCACTTTGTTTTCAGGTCAGGTAATGCTGGGAAAATTTGTACATACATAACATGCCTTATTACCTAACAGTACCATAGTAAGTCATTTTGAAAAGCAATGTTTTATCATACATTGTCAATTTTAATGGAAATGCATTGTTTTGGCTGTTTTATTTACAAAAAAAGGAGCTGGACAAGGATTGCTCTTCTTGTTTGTATCTCACTGTTTTACACTCTACAATACCACATAATGATGAGCGTGCTCAGCAACCATCCATTTAAGTATGTCTTTTTTTTCTTTTATTTTTTAGCTTTAAGTTACCAGGTTTCTATACCTTACAAAAAGTAAAGTCAATGGTTCTTTTGTTCATATCATTTTTAATACAAAGCCTCTCCTTCAATATTCATTTCAATGTGCCTCATACATGAGATTTGTACTCACTTTTTCTATATTTCTTCATTCATAGTAATATACAACACCCAATTATACAGAATATCTAACTTCTTCAGCCTATTTGTTTCATGTCATACTCTTCAATATTTGTATTTGTATGGGCTTCTTTTACTCTACAAAATCTGGTCATTAATGGATGGAGTTTTCCTTGCATAGTATTTTTGTGTTTTATCATCTTTGAAACGAGATTGAAATCATCTGCTATTAATGCATTCAAATTAGTTACAGAACAGTTTGGAAAAACTGAGCTGTCTTGCACAATCTAGTTAAACTCAAACTGTCTTGCAAACAGGAGATAAGAGTAAGAGACTGTTTTAATAACCCGACTGTTAATTGTGCAGTTAGTTCATTTTTAATGATGAGTTGTTGGTACCCACCACAAGCTATCAAATTGAAGAATATACAGAAAACATATTTATAATGAAAATATATACATATTTCTTATATATTTGTTCAGTTTTTGTTGGTTCAACAGTCAATCTCAATGTATCTCTGTGCCAAAGCTGCAAGTTGTCCAGGAATAATTTTTTAAACTCATGTTAACTACTCTGTTAATCAGGAGCATTGAAGCAATAAACACCTACATAATATTGGTAGCAAAGTTGATAAATATTTGTATTAAGCCTATTAAATAATAATATATTAAAAACACTTTTGATATATCATGTTAACTATTCTGTTAATCAGGAGCATTGAAGCAATAAACACCTACATAATATTGGTAACAAAGTTGATAAATATTTGTATTAAGCCTATTAAATAGCAATGCAGTATTTAAAAACACTTAATGATATATATATTTGGCAGGTGGCAACCATCAGGTGGGGACCTGCAAATAGCCATCATAGGAACCGTGCTGGGGGAGTTGTGCATGGTGGAGCTTACTAGCGGACGGGAAGTTGGAGGCACATACATCACGCAGCCAGTGGCCTCCTTAGCCTTGTGTAGTGACAATGCTCTAGATGCCACCAACCTGCTGGTCTGTACCTAGCTAATTTACACTAGCACTTGTCTGTTCTTCTTATTATGTTGATTTTATTAACTTGATCTCATGCTAAGAATCTTCTGGTCTGTACGTATCTAATTTACATTTTACCATTTGTCTGTTCTTCTTGTGTTGATTTTATTTACTTATCTCATGCCACCAATCTGCTGGTCTATACCTAGATAATTTACACTCTAGCACTTGTCTGTTCTTCTTATGTCGATTTTATTTACTTGATCTCATGCTACCAATCTTCTGGTCTGTACCTAGCTAATTTACACTCCAGCATTTCTTTGTTCTTCTTATTACGTCAGTTTTATATTTACTTGATCTCGTGTCACTAACCTGCTGGTCTGTACCTAGTTAACTGTCTTGTCTTATTATGTTAAATTTATTTTCTTGATCTCATACTACTAACCTACTGGTCTGTAACTGGCAGTCTTATTTTACATGGTGAGCATTTATAAATAATGTTTATGAAAATGATACAAGCATGCATCATAAATATTTGACTGCCATTGTATGGAACATCACTTGATGCAAAATTAAGCCAGTAATATGTGACTTGTCTTTAGATAACCTCAGTTGTTGATGATGCTTTCATTCAAAACATGATGAAAGTAAGATCTAATTCCTTTGACTCAGCCAGAACATAGACATACACCTTTTCTTTAGGTATTTTAGTGTATTTTTTGGGTATTTTTGTGTATTTGGTGTGTTCAAAGGGTAGTGGCCGAGAAAACTAGAGATAGCCATTGCTCTTGTCCGTATTATTCAAGCAAAATACATGCATTCATATTCAAATTACTTCATAAATAATGTTTCATTTCCTGAGGCTGGGTTCAAGGTGAGGTGTAAGTAATTTTAAGGAACTAGATACTTTAGAGAAGATATTTCGTATCTCACATTATGTGTCATACATTAAACGACAAATTTAAAATCTGTAATATTAAGTACTCAATTTTAATAATTGTGCAATAGATGCATTCATAAGTGTCTAGATTGTCATAATTATGGGTATGTAAGAATGCTGTGTATGTTACAGCTCAATATCGTAGTGAAGATATGGCTTAGTATTACCAAATATTATTAATAAAAAATAATTTGCAGTGTTCTAGAGCAATGACAGTGTTGCCATATGGCATACGTGCGTTTGGCATACATGGTCAGCTTACTTTAACAGTGTGTTGCATCATACACCTCCACCACTACATGCAGACTTTAAAAGACTCTATTTGTACTGGAATAATCGATGCATGATAATTTTAAATAACTAGCATCGTTGGCGGTAGTATCAGATTTTGCTGCTGTAAATCTAGTGTAAGAGTTAAATTAAATTTTCGGTTTTTTCTTTGTAAGTCAAGGTGAAACCAATCGCTCCTCAGCGTGTCTTCAATACTCTGTTGGTCTGTGTTTGTTTTTTACCCGTTGGCCTTTCTGAAATTCATGGCTAGTGAAACATCTATTACAATCTAATCAGTTCTGGACTTGAACCAGGACTTTTGTGACCTTGGTAACCTAATATACTATTGTCTAGATCTGAGACCCTATTAAACTAAATAACCTAATTTACGGTTGTCTAGATTTAAGACCCTATTAAACTGAATAACCTAATCTATAATCGTCTAGATTTAAGATCCTATTACACTAGAGAATCTAATCTGCAATTGTCTCGATCTAAAACCCTGGTTACCCAATCTGTAATTGATCCGATGTAAAACCCTTGTAACCTAGGAACCTAATCTGTAATTAATGAGATGTAAGATCCTGATAATCTTAGTAACCTTGGTAACCTGATATGTAATTGACCAGATCCGGGATCAAAGTGGTCACGAGTTTCACCTGCTACTGGAGCACCGCAGCCACAGATTTTTGTTCCCACTTGAGTTACATGAACCTGACGGAGGGGAAAGCGCTCTACAGAAGCACAGTCCTGGTGTTGGGGGAACAAAAGGGGGTCTCCCTGAGCCCCTGTGTTCGTGGCTGCCAGAGAGGGGAGAGCATGTAGCTGCTCCTCAGTACTCGAACAGCTCCTACCTCATCTCTCTGCACGACACGCTGCACAACACGCTCAAGGTGGGCAATTTCAACTCTTCCATTTCTTACTTTGAATCTTCACAGCTACTTAGACTCCAAAGATGCATTTCTTCAAGTGTTAGTAATATATGTGTGGAATGATGTAGCCTGGTATTTCTCCTGGGTACAGAAGGATAGCTTACTAGTTTCTTCAGTGGGAAGAGCTCTCAGCCTCCTATCTTCCATACCATTCAGCTTAACTATGTGTGGGTGTCAGCATTTTCTACTTCTAGCTATGCAGGATCGAAATTCTAGCTATGCAGGATCGAAATTCTAGCTATGCAGGATTCTGCTGCAGCGCACTGGAGTCTGCAGTGTAGGGGAAAGACATAATTACTTCTAAGTTTAGTGTAGGAATAAATAAAATACTGATGTTTTTTAATATCTAGGTATTCACGTGTGCTTCTTTTACATCTTCTTACATCATTTAATAATTTGTGTATACATACTTTCTTGCTATGTAGTCTTCATGTATAATATGTATAGTCTCCATGTGTGTCATTGATGCCTGTACATGTTTAAAAAAATGTACACAGATGAGAAAGCAGTATTTTTTGTACTCTTGTATTGGTTTTTGTGTGCAGCTACTACTAGAAATTAATGTATGGGTAATAAATATTCTTCAATAAGTTGAAATCACATGTCGTAGAGGAGATAAAAATGATATGTAATAGAGGTTTCCATTATAAATAGCTTCCTATCCTTTTATACTAGTACGCCTGCTGTGTGAAACTAGAAAAAGGTGCTAATTTTAAGCATGATTGGCTGAAGAATTTATGTAAATGTTATTTAAAATACCATCTCTGCAGGTGTACAACCCAGAGAGAACCTCGTGCCCTGTACGCGTGTATAGACTGGTGCCGGAGGCACGAGAGGTCCTCTTGCAAGAGCCCCTGCTCTTCTGCTGCAGCGCCCCCAGCAGACTGTGCGTCATGGCCACCTCAGCAGCTGCCACACCGACAGACTCAGAGCAGCCTGCTGTACGTGTAGTGCACTTGGTCGTGTTGTGACACACAGAGCTGAGAGCTACTTTCATGTTATGGTCGTAATGACAAACTGGACCTTCAGTCATGGTGACGGACTGGACCTTCATTCATGATGACAGACTGGACCTTCAGTCATGATGACAGACTGGACCTTCAGTCATGATGACAGACTGGACCTTCAGTCTTGATGACAGACTGGACCTTCAGTCTTGATGACAGACTGGACCTTCAGTCTTGATGACAGACTGGACCTTCAGTCTTGATGACAGACTGGACCTTCAGTCTTGATGACAGACTGGACCTTCAGTCATGAGGACAGACTGGACTTTCAGTCATGAGGACAGACTGGACCTTCAGTCATGAGGACAGACTGGACCTTCAGTCATGAGGACAGACTGGACCTTCAGTCATTAAAACAGACTGGACCTTGAGTGATCATATCAGACAGGACCTTCATACTTTTAGGCTACACTTTTTGTGAATGGGAGAATGACCACCAGTGAGCAGATGTGTTGTGTTTAACTTTCAGGTCTGTTTTAGCACACCAGAAACAGAACTTTGTTCAGGCACACCATAAACAGAACTTTGTTCAGGCACACCATAAACAGAACTTTGTTCAGGCACACCATAAAC
>VCRD01004299.1:27828-41389 GCA_006783055.1 Trinorchestia longiramus
TGAAAACAGAAAAATAACATACATTTTACATCAATATACCGAATAACAAAATTATTATAAAGAAAATAGGAACATATGCCAAGTTTTGATTGTTTAAATTATGTTCTAAGATTATGATGGTAAAATATTAGGTGTTTCCATTATTTTGTCCACCACCTGTATGTTGATTGCCTATAGTAAATATCCTTTACAGCCTCCTACTTTTCTAAACTAGCAGTTATTTCCTTTACCATTACATTCCCAGTAGGTCATTAATACTGTTCTAAGTGATTAATGTGAGAAACGGATTCTAGGTTCGTGATCTCCGCAATTTGACTTGTTAACAAGCGTGACCTCTGTACCTGTGAAGTGCATTTGCCTGCTTCTGTGAGAAAGTTTCCTATACTGCATAAAGAGCACGTTTCCCTGCAGTTCAAAGTCCTTGTAACTTGAACGCAAAATTCTTTTCCTCCAGGCACAGGCACGAGAAATGTTGTAATAACAACAATTATAAAGATGTACAATACTGCATTATTGCCGTGGTAACGTAACGGATGGACTGTCATCTAAATTGTTAGACCTTCGGTGCGATATAGTCTGAGCTACTGAAACGCTAGTCGACTTATATTCCTACTACTATTATACCTCGTGGAACTTGGGTAGCCGCCCAAGAAAGGGCCAAACTGCTTGTTTCTATTGCCTTATTTCATTACATTCACCACAGGGACGGGCGCGAGACAGGAGTGTGTGCGTCCCACAGCCGTCATGAAGGAGACGTTCATCACGGCTGTGGCGTGTGGAGCAGACTGCACGCTGGTGGCTGACCAGCGCAGGCAGGTGTGGGGCTTTGGCTCCAACTTCCACTCACAGGTGAGTGCCGCCTGCGTCAATCTTGTTGAAATTGTAAACTGAATTTTTTTAGAGATATGTGTCAGTGTTGTATTGTGATATATTTTGGTAGTCTCTTTGTGACAGTCCCACTTGAAGATTGTACTACACATTGGAAGTGTCGTCTGGACTGACCTCATTCATGCAAAAAGCTGTAGTCTCTTCGTATGCTCGTCCGAGTAACACAGAAAAAGTTGGGTCCATGAGTTCTATTTACTCCAGCTTTTAGAGCACTTTGATATTTTAATATATTAGGAGTATGAAGTAACATATTATTTATTAGATTAGAAATTAATGTGTTAAAAGGTTAATGTTATGGCAATCGAATGACTGCTTTACAAAAAAAAAAGAATCGCTGCAGTACTACTACAAGACCACTCTAGTTGTGCTACAAAATCATTCCAGTACTGCTACAAAACCACGGCAGTGCTACATCGAAAATTGCATGAGCGTAAATCTGCTCGAGTTGATTTCACCATTCGACGACGATGATTAGTGGTGAGGAGCTTCTGTTGTTTGTGTAATTTCATGTTGTGTGACATGACGCATTTGTTTCAGCTGGGAGGAGTTGGCAGCAAGGGTAGTGGTGGTGGTGACAAGGGCCAGCCTGGCCGTGTGTTCACACTTAAGACTGCCAAGAGGGTCCTCAAGGTGAGAGCTGCTCTCAAATGCGAACAGGAAGGCAGTACGAGGAAGAGGTGGTCATTCATATACATGGTCATTTGGAGACAGCGTGAGGGGAGGAGGAGAAGTGGTCATTCATATACATGGTCATTTGGAGACAGCGTGAGGGGAGGAGGAGAAGTGGTCATTCATATACATGGTCATTTGGAGCGTTCGGTCGGTTAGGTTAGGTTAGGTTAGGTTAAGTTAAGTTAAGTTAGGTTAGGTAAGAGTGACGAGGTGTGTAGTGGGCTACAGGAAGGGTAAGGAGGGCTAGATGAAGGTAAGGTTAACTCTATAACGACTAAGTTATGTTTTGACTGAAGAAAATAATACACAAACTACCACGGATCTTTACTCGTTTGTTGTGTAATTTTACTTAACTCTTAACCGAAACATTTGGAATACAGGACGAAATCGAATTATTTATGATGTACGTCAGGAATATCAGTGGCAATATTTCATCAATAAAGGAACTCGTTGGGGGTTGCGTGTTCATGTGCAATATGTGGACCCGTTTGTGTCGTTCTTTGAAGTGTCGTAGTGTACTTGAGGCCAGGGATGGTCTTACAAAGTCTGTTTGTTTAAAAAATAGCGTTGTGTGCTTGAAAGAATATTATTTGTCGTGTTTTTGTGCAGGTGCCTCATAGCATTCACTCGAACGTGGAGGTTCCCCGCATTGTGCAGGGATTGCCTTCAGTAGCGCCACGGCTGCCGAGGGTGGAGGTGGTGCGTCGCTGCCGGGAGGTAACTCTTAGTGGGTCTCGAAGTGGCAATTCAAGGTTAAGATGCAGCATGAAACAGACATTCCTCTCCACTTGAAATAGATTGTATGAAAAGTTTACTCAAAGACTATCTGGAGTAGCTAGAATGTGAGAAGTCCATTGATGCCAATTCACTGCTCTCATTTGACGGTGTGAAAGAAAATTTCGTTTCTGTGGACTCCTAATTTATGTTCTGGATGTGGACTTCATTCATTTCTTACGATGTTGTCTTAATGCTTCGTAATCTTATTCTCAAATTAAGATCCAACTTCAATTGCAACTTGCTATCTAAGTTCTATACTAGTCACTAGTGTTCTTGGTTATCCATTTGTAAATTTTTTCTTCCCTGCTTTTACTGACAGTTTGAGCGGTGGTTGACGAGCCTGCGCTTCTACGAGGCAGAATGTAGTCGTGACAAATCTTCTGCACTCGAAAACGACAAAATCCAAACTAAGGTCCGCCACAGCTCTCCTGTAGGTGGTGGGCTGCAAAGTCAGCAAGCAAGCGTCTCTGTGCCTCAAGCTAACAGCAGTCAGGGGCCTCTTCTAGGTCCAAGTCTACAAGCACGCAAAGATGAACGCCGTGTTTGTGAAGACTTGAAAACCAGCAACGTGGGTGTAACAAGCACTAACCTCGAGCTGTCATCACCTGAAACAGTGGGAGAAACTGCCAACAAAGCTGATAAAAGCGCGATGAACAACGGCAACGATGATTGTATGACGAGCGCTAAAATCAAAGCCAGCTTCATCAACGCTACGGGCTCGATATACGGCGCAGCCGTGCTGCAGAAGGCCTTGTTACATCTGCAGGATTACTATGACGTCTGCGCGGTGACTGCAGAGCTGCAGGCATCTGGTGCCCATCAGGCTGCTGGTGCTGTGTTTTCTGCTCGTAGAGATTACGGATCTGCCCTCTGTAGCCATCTGGATGCTTTGATGATCTCTGGAATGGAGCCACCTGCGGACCGCTGTCAAGTAGCCTTACAGGTGGGAACAGGTTTTCTGGATGTAGCCTACGCAATTGCGCCTTTTCAGGTACCCTTAATGTGTGTGGTACCTGATGATCGTAAATAGCTTATTTCTTAATCCAGGGGTTCTCTAACTAAGTGCATCAACCATGGAGTGCTCGAGTATATCCCAAGGAGGTCGTGAGGCGTCATCATTGCAGTGCCATGTGATAAACTTGATCTTTCACGAAAAAATTATGCTCGTTATTGTATCATTCGGGATCAGGTCGTGTCTTGAAAAGTTGAGTCTGTGGAGGCCTCTGACTTCTACAGGGGGTTTGTGGATAGATAAAATCAGGCAACCCATGTTCTACAGGCTGAATTGTTCTTTCTAGGCTGGCTTTTATTTTAATAAGTTCAATGCTGTTTCAGGGACGTATTCACTAGTTTGTAAGCAATTAAAAGGTTTTTAATATTAATCTGCTTCTATTGAATATAATAGAATCACAAGGCACAAATTAATATCACACATTCATTACTGAATCTATTTGAAATCTACTGAATCGGGTGAATCTGACAATACTCGTAAGTCCACCTGCAATTGATTCAGTGTAGTGCAATTGATTCAGTGTAACATTCAGTGTAGGTGTTACAATATACACGTGTGTGCTACAGTATATTACAGTATAATAGAATAGAATAAGGCAACAGAAACAAGCTACGCAAGCTTGGGATGCTACGCAAGTCCCATACCGAGCTACCCAAGTCCTATACCGAGCTACCCAAGTCCCATACCGAGCTACCCAAGTCCCATACCGAGCTACCCAAGTCCCATACCGAGCTACCCAAGTCCCATACCGAGCTACCCAAGTCCCGTACCATACTTATTTGTATACGTTACAGGTGGTGCGGTCGTACCTGACCAGCCTGCTGCAGCTGGACCAGGATGCCCCAACAGTCGCAGCTGGTGTAGCTTCTGAGGCAGCTCTCCTGTACTTCTCCCGCCACGACCTCCCGCTGCGGGAACTGGAGCAGGTCCTGATGGGGGAGTTTCCTGAGGTCCTCCCCCACCTGGCTGTCAGCGTCTTCAAGTGAGCAATTCATGCTTGCAAACTTCCGCTGGGGCAAAATTTATTGCCTCTTTTTTCATAGGCATTTCTCTTGTTTTACACATTTTCCTGCTTCCAGCACCGACAACTCGGCTGGTACTCCGCTCCTCATTTTCTACCTGTATGCCATTAACAGGAGGTCTGCCTGAATATCTGTGGATATATCGGCCATTTTTTTTAATATAGTAAAATATAACACGGTGTTCTCCACATTCTTCAGTTTTGTTAGATTTTCATGCTAGTTAATGACAATTTCATGAAAGTTTTAGTTCACAATTTATTCGATGACTGAACACTGCTCATTCGATCAGGTAGTTTTGATGAAAAATGCCCGATGTTTGGTAGAAAATTTCTGTGAATTAAGAGTCGTACAAATCTTCTCCCTGTTCATATGCCGTAAGGTGTAACGACTACGCTTGTATCTGTAGGTGTGTCTGGTACTGTAGGGGTCCTTCGTCGCTGTATATAATCAAGTTTACACGAGTCATAATGAAGAAAATTGAACGAGTTATGGGCCATTCAGGACGAGGTAAATTGGATGAGTTACAACCATTCAGAACAAGGAAAATTGGATGAATTGCGACAATTTAGGAAGAAGGAAATTAGACTATAATAGTTACGACAATTTCGGACAAGGGAAATTGAACAGTTGAGACTGGAGTACTTCGAAAAGTTAATTTAAAATCACTTAGAGTTCAGCAACCAGAAATTTGCCAGGTTCATTTCTGTTTAGTACTCTCCATGAGTAGTATTTTTTGCTCAGAATTACCTCAAAAATCAATCGGTAAAATTGGTTGCTGTTCCATTAAATCATGCATTGCTTTAGGTATTCCATTAGATCATTATGCATTGCTTAAGGTTATTCCATTAGATCATTATGCACTGCTCAAGGTTATTCCATTAGATCATTATGCATTGCTTTAGGTATTCCATTAGATCATTATGCATTGCTCAAGGTTATTCCATTAGATCATTATGCATTGCTTTTGGTATTCCATTAGATCATTACGCATTGCTTAAGGTATTCCATCAGATCATCATGCATTGCTTTAGGTATTCCATTAGATCATTATGCATTGCTTTAGGTATTCCATTAGATCATCATGCATTGCTTTAGGTATTCCATTAGATCATCATGCATTGCTTTAGGTATTCCATTAGATCATTACGCATTGCTTTAGGTATTCCATTAGATCATCATGCATTGCTTTAGGTATTCCATTAGATCATCATGCATTGCTTTAGGTATTCCATTAGATCATCATGCATTGCTTTAGGTATTCCATTAGATCATTATGCATTGCTTTAGGTATTCCATTAGATCATTACGCATTGCTTTAGGTATTCTATTAGATCATTATGCATTGCTTAAGGTATTCCATTAGATCATTATTCATTGGTTAAGGTATTCCATTAGATCATTATGCATTGCTTTAGGTATTCCATTAGATCATTATGCATTGCTTTAGGTATTCCATTAGATCATTATGCATTGCTTTAGGTATTCCATTAGATCATTATTCATTACTTTAGGTATTCCATTAGATCATTATTCATTGCTTTAGGTATTCCATTAGATCATTATTCATTACTTTAGGTATTCCATTAGATCATTATGCATTGCTTAAGGTGCAAGTTAGATCAACAAATTTAGCCTTAGGTCAAGTGGAGTGCTTGGCTGGATTTGTAAAGAACGTTCACAGATGTCCGATGTTCTTTATTGCACAATATTTAAACTTCAAAAATTATTTTTCATTAATTGATTAGACTTCTTAAGCTCTCAATCTGTTGATTAGATTGTTAATTGATCATTTGATTTTCCGACAGCTCTTAAAAATTTCCTTATGTAATTCTATGCAAAGTTTTTCAAGAATCAGGATAGTTAGTATTCATGTCTCTATTTCTTGGAAATTTCTGGTTGGAAACAGTTGAAAAACATTTCAGTCGTAATGTTCCGGAAAACATTCGGAAAATTCTTGATTGTTGGTTCTTTAGCTTTGTTAAAGTAAAATGCATAAAATTCAAAGTATAATGTGTAAATTGAAATTTCAAACTTTTTTCCCTCTGCACCAACTGTTTCAAACCAAAAGTAGTATACCTTTACTTCTTTACTCTAAGAAGTTTACCTTAACCCCTTTAGTCACGGGATTAAAATGTCCAATATATTGGATGAGGGGACTGAAGGGGTTAAGGCATGGAACTTGGGTCTCAAACCCAAGAATAGGCCAAACGGCTCGTTTCTATTGCCTTATTCTATTCTAACTTCTGCACTCTGTATCTAAATTTTTCCGCAAACTTAGTGGCTAATTACTGCTCGATGTTGCAGGGAGGAGGAGGAGGGGACTGGAGGGGGACTGGTTGCGCAGCTCACCCCTGCTCTATGTGTGGTGCTTTGCACAGCCCTGCACCACGACGCTGCTGCTGGTGAGCTGTCGGCTCTGTGCTGGGCTGTAGGAATTAGGTTTATGTGTGGTGCTTTGCACAGCCCTGCACCACGACGCTGCTGCTGGTGAGCTGTCGGCTCTGTGCTGGGCTGTAGGAATTAGGTTTATGTGTGGTGCTTTGCACAGCCCTGCACCACGACGCTGCTGCTGGTGAGCTGTCGGCTCTGTGCTAGGCTGTAGGAATTAGGTTTGAAAATGTTTTTTCGTTATTTTAACCTTCCATACACAACTAAGAAAGTGGAATACTGTACCTGAGTAACATAACGCATAATGTTAGTTTTTTATGCGTATTGTTTTGTATTAAGCAGCACCAAATACCTGTAATAAAGATTGGAAAAATATGTTTTTGGGGTCTTGTTCTGTGTGTCAGTTGTGACTTTGCTAGTACTAGCGCCTCACTGTCATTGTAAAAAAAAAAAAAAATTCTAGCCTCAACAGTCCTTGTTCTTGGGTAAATGAAAATCTGTATTGCTTATCGATTGAATCTCTTGGCCTGAGGTGTCCATAAAGTCTTATAAAAGTCTCTCATAAAGTCTTAACAGCACCTCTTTCACAAACAGGATCCCTGAAATACAAATGCAAAATGTGATTAAAAACTTTAATAAACACTGAATACAATAGAAGAAATCTGAATGAAATATCTTTTCAATTGCATTTGTAATAAATTTTTGAAATGGTAAAGAGACTTCATGGACACCCTGTATGTTGCTACTCTACTGAATTTTCAAAATTGCATCCAAATATCAAAGCTTTGATAGAGTAAGTTCTTACAAGTGAACATTTTTTACATCTATGAAGCACATGAATTGCATGTTTTCATTTCGTTCTTCTTTGATTTTTGTATAAGTTTTAACATCAGCCATCATAATTACTCAATGAGGATTTTGTATCAGATCCATCGACGAGTAAGAGTCCAAGACCGGATGCCAGTACGCTAAAGCAGCTCCTCAAGTCCGTGCGGGACCCTGCTCTACTCAGTGTGTCATCAGACACGGTCCAGGCCGCAGGTGGTGCGCCACTCGTGATTTTTTCTTGCGAGCACTCCTTCACCGCCGAGCATCTCAAGGTTTGCAGCGGGTGTTCCTTGTGAAGTAAAAGGTGTTCATGAATGTTGTTCGTATAGTGAACGCGTAACATTTAGTTCATTGTGAAGTGATAGGAAGGTGTGTTGCAGATATCCAGAGGTATGAGCAGATGGATGGCGTGAGAGGAACATAGGGCTAGAGGAAAGTATTTGTAGAAGATGCGCGAAGGATTTGATGAGGAAATTATAATAGTTGTATTACTCATTCTCGGTGATCTTGCACTCTGAGTTTGGATACGCACGAAAGAAACTGCGTCTGGCCTGGAAACGTTAGCTGTTGGAATGTATCTTAACCTCAAAAAAATAAAGTGGAAACACATAGCTGGGTGGAGGGTTGGTAGTGCGACGTACAGCTGTTGTGTGATGTTACGACAGGGGTGTAGTATCATCAGCAAATATTTCTCATTGTGCAGGACCAGATATTACCAGAATTATCTTCCGTCTTTGCGGATATTGGAGGCATCGTTGGTGAGTCAACCCGCCTGCTGCTAGCCAAGTACGGTCAGTCGTGCTCAGGTGTTGGAAGAGCGAACATCACTTCGCTTTCTGCTGATCATCGCTTCAACCAGATAAGGAAATCGGAAGAAGACCAACGTACAAATCAGGTGTTCAGAGATGTAAGAAAGACAAAGCCTCCTGGTGTTAGTGGGAGTGAAGACAAAAGTATCTTCGGGTCTCAGGAGACTGAGATACCGACGTGCATCGCCTGCCCCGTATGTGCGGTGACTGAGTTGCTAGGGGGCGTGTCCCCTGCTTTGTTAGTGGATTGCCCACAAACTGACTGATGGAGAGAGAAACATAGTTATGCTATTGGTGTACTGAGAGCTTGCTGAAGAGAACTGTCTTCATAGGAGAAAATAGAGCAACATTTAGGGCAATTGTAAGGTCTTCCCTTTATTCATGTCGGTTGGAATCATGCCAACAAATCCTTTGTTACTTCTTACGAGCTACAGACTCGCATACTGTTTGCTATGTAATCGAATAGTTCTGTGCACAGATGCAATTGATTGAAAGGAAAAAATGTTGACATTTGCTGTGATCTCTCTCGGTGAGGCTTGTAACGAATGTACGTCACACATCATGGTTATTTTTAATGGTTAAAAAGTTGCACTTTCATCTGTGCATAAATCTCCATTTTATTCTACTAGTTGGCAGGGTCATATAAATGAAAGTTTGTTTGAAAACTATTTATATCATCACTATTCCGCAACAATTTAGCATTGTAAAGGTAGCCATTGTCAGACTTCACATCTGGTTTAAATATTCAGCAAATTTTCTAGTATGTGCTGTTTGTCGTTAAACTAGAGATCTGCTATCACGGTATTTGTATCTGCCATTCATATAGCACAAGTAAATGAAATTGGGTACCACCTTTACCGATCGATTTTTACAGTAGTAATTGTATCAGCAGTTTTAATTATATGTTTTATCGGCCATATATTGAGTATCGGTGCTCTAAATCCACAATAGAGCCACAAGTCCTCTGTCTTAGGAAAGTTTATAAGACAGTGTGCGTGTTCTGCTTAGCAGCTACCTGTCGTACCATGATCAGATAAGGAACCTTATTTTTGTAGACACGTGACATGGGCGGTTTTTCAATTTGTGAGACCTACGGCACGATATAGTCTGAGCCACTGAAGCGCTAGCAAAAATTTATATTACAACTACTACAGAGTGTAAGCCTGTGTGCATGTACAGCATTACTGATGGAATTACCTGTTGATGGAGCCTATCCTTGCGTCAGTTTACTTAGGCATTCACGCGGTTTTAAACCCTCATGCTAAGCAGTGCACAGGCGTGTTGTGTTGGTCTTTGTGCTATGAAATCAACTGCGGTGTTTTAACCAGGTATATAATAAAATTAATAAGTGATGCTATGAAATCAAACATTTCAGCCACAAA
Source organism: Trinorchestia longiramus (assembly GCA_006783055.1). NCBI lineage: Eukaryota > Metazoa > Arthropoda > Malacostraca > Amphipoda > Talitridae > Trinorchestia > Trinorchestia longiramus. The sequence goes on from VCRD01004299.1 coordinate 37,607, forward strand.
CCAGCAAATGCTGAGCCGCTTCAAGCATTCTGCTGACATGCATCTTTTCCTATATGCTTCATTTTTTTACTGGCAGTGTAGAGAATAGTAATGAGGGATTTTTAAAATTTGTAATTTTGTATGAGAAGCATACCGAAATCTGTCACGTCGGAATTGTGCGCCTGGTAATGCAGCATATAATTAAAGTTAGGTTGTCAAACTCAACTTGGCTACAGCAGCACAAAGTTGTCAAGTTCAGGTTGGTTGCAGCACAAAGTTGACAAGTGCAGGCTGCCTGTAGCAGCACAAAGTTGTGAAATTCAGGTTGGTTGTAGCACAAAGTTGCTAAGTTGCCAAATTGGTCAAGTTCATTTTGGTTGCAGGAGCAGAAAGTTCAAGTCGAGGGTCGTAAACTCGGTGACTCGAATGGAACAAGAGACGATGTCGAGTCTTGGTGTTGTGCAAAGTGAAGCTTCGGCGACATTTTGTGGAAACCTTAGTTTCAGTGTCACTTTGCTTCTCTCTAATTTTCCCGAGCATTCACTTTTGGGAAACGTCCCGTGCATTAATTTTGGGGAAACTTTCCGTGTATTCATTGATGATAAACTCCGTGGTCATTTTTGGGAAACATCCCGAGCACACATTGTAGGGAAACTTTCTTTCCGTACATTCATTTATAGGGAAACTTTCCGTGCATTCATTTTTGGGTAATTTTCCCTGCATTAACCCAGGAGCACTGAACACGGGTATTGTTTACCCTAGGCTGATGATGTCTATACTAATGTTCAGTGCTCCAGGGTTAAAAACGTAAAATCGGAAAATTATTGCAGGTTTCATTATATGTTTCTGTGAAAAGAATCTACTCACGTTGTTCTTGATTCTGCGCCAAAAATGTCTCAGAACTAGAGGTACTAAATGAAAATATCCAAACCAGTTTGACGCGATTCTCTATTAGCTATAGTTACCATTGCTTACGCGAGTCTCTCAAAATTATTTTACAAATTTTAATCTATAGCGTTTTTCCTCAATCATTCAGTATTTTTAATTCTAAAGCAACCTGTCAATGATATTTTCGTGCCGGATACTCATCAGTCGTCCGAAAATGCGAGTTTTTTTTATTAACTTCTTCCGTGCTGTGTTGAAAGTGTTTCGCTGACTGGAATCTAAGGATGCATTTCTACCAAGTTGATGAAATCTGACTGACAAAATTTTTACTTTTTAAAGTTTTCGTCAGTCAACTGGATACGTGGCTGAATTTACGCCCATGTAAGATACATCATATCTGTGTTCTAGGATCCAAGGTATAATTATTTGTGAAGGATAATGTGAATGGATTTTGTTATCATTACGGTGGTTCCCCCGTAGTAAAGTTTCAGTATTTCATGCAGGGATCAAGTTTCTGATCACTCCCAGGTGACCTTGTGAACGTTCTGCTGAAGTACAAAAAAGTTCAATGTTTCCAGGACTTTAGGTTAATTGCTTCAGACTCGTGAAATGCAGCTGTCGAAATTTCTTAACCTTTTAGCATAACTGACGCTGCGATTTCGAGATATCAAACTCAAGTTCTCTAGAGATCTGACTTGGTGTCTAGATTCCCACTCCAATGCAACAGCAGGTTGATCTCCGACTCCAGTGCAACAGCAGGTTGATCTCCAACTCCAGTGCAACAGCAGGTTGATCTCCAACTCCAGTGCAACAGCAGGTTGATCTCCAACTCCAGTGCAACAGCAGGTTGATCTCCAACTCCAGTGCAACAGCAAGTTGATCTCCAACTCCAGTGCAACAGCAGGTTGATCTGTAACTCCAGTGCAACAGCAGGTTGATCTCCAACTCCACTGATACAGCAGGCTGATCTCCAAACTGCATCTGCTTGAATATTAATATGGTGTACCGACTCCACGTACCCCAAACTGTGTAGACTTCGATCTCCATTTGGTGTTTCGAGTCACAGTTAGAGTGGAGCAAATATTTACTTGTGTGCCTCTTGTTTTTATGGTAGCGAATACTGTTAAATTTCACGCATTATATGTTATATTCTATGACTGCCTAGGATACTGAAGGTTTTTCCTGTTACCATATCTCCTGTCTACCCAGTTACCTTATTAAGTCTTACTCTTAATTTTACGAATCATCGATTTTCCAACGGCGGCAGAAGTTCAATTAAGTCTGGGCATTAATGTACCAAATTGCAATTAATGAAGTTTCATTGTGGTTAAAGTTGTACCAGTTGAAGGTTGTAGCCGAATATTCTGTCTGGATTACATTAGGTAAAGTTTAAGAACATGGAAGTTTACATTCTGGAGTACGGGTGCTTATTTCAGAACGTGAAGAGTCCATTTCATCGAAGGAGGAAAGGCGGGTTTGTACAGGGTGTCCCAGCGTTACGAGACTCGGAAAGAAACTGGTGTAACTCTGAAACTTTTAGACGAAAACAAATACACTTGTAAAGAGGAAAAACTCCTCTATTTAGATTGTAATGTCTTTTTTTTAATTATCTTGTTCAGATGGTCAGCTTTCAACATTCATGTGCTCTTAGGACCATGTTATTTTCACGTCGGGCCCCGTGACGCTCGGTTGCCCTATATGAGAAGTAGTCGAGAACTGGAAGCCTGTCACCGGCAGCTGTCGTTAATTTTGTTTGTGTGGACGATCGATTCCTTTGTTCGAGTTAGTGCGTTAATTTATTTATGTTATTGTTGATGTTTATCTCGCTGCACTTTCTATATTTACAAATGAAATATTTCGTATTGTATTATAATAGAGTTATGATCGTTATTGAATTGCACTGGCTTGTGTCGTTCAGCTTTTTTCACATCATGTGCTAATAATTGATAGATAATAACTTTTAATCAGGTGATCTCGGTCGCATAATTAACTAACTATCGTAAACTTCGAACTGATTATGCAACATATCGTCTTGTATTTTAAACTTCGAAAGAAAACATTTAGGTAAATTCGATTCTTACACGTTGCTTGCGTGTATCACCTCGTAAAATTAATAATTCCATAATGTTTTTATATCTGTGAATGCTTTCCATGTTTGCTTTTTATCATAAATGAAAATGTAGCTTCCAGAGCACCGTCTCAAGCTTGGCAGGTGTACGACAACTACACAGTTCTTGTCAGCCATTGTGTGGGAAGGAGCGAGACGTCAATTATTTTGTTGTGGTTGTATTGTAACAGATTTGCTGTCGTGGCGGAAGAACGCAAGGAAGCAACAAGGGAATTTTAGAGTGTAAAAAACCAATTTGTTGTGTGAAATCTCTTAAATGTCCGAAAAAGTAAGCAAGGTGATGTTGCTAGCAGCTGCTGAACGAAAAACAATATTTTTATATACTAGTACGAAGCTTTGTAAAAAGCAAAGTCACTTGGCAGGAGGCGTTGCTCGTCAATTTTGCAAAGGACATCGTTGAAAATTTTGTTTCAAATAATGTTATTCGATATTTTTCTGTCTTGTTCTGAAGCCAACTAACAGCGTTAGAGGAAATTAATTACTGGTTTTTATTATTTTATTTAATGGAGTACTTCAGGCCAGGTGCAGTTAATGTGCAGCTGATGTACATGCGATCCAATGCTCCTGAGAGATACGTTGGTGTTTTAACTTTATTGCAAGTACTTTCAGAGGGTTCAGGACTCCTGCGGAGTTAGTTGGGGGTTCAGCACTCCTGGGAAGTTAGTTGGGGGTTCAGGACTCCTGGGAAGTTAGTTGGGGGTTCAGGACTCCTGGGAAGTTAGTTTGGGGTTCAGGACTCCTGGGGAGTTAGTTAGGGGTTCAGGACTCCTGGGGAGTTAGTTGGAGGTTCA
>VCRD01004300.1:4446-32762 GCA_006783055.1 Trinorchestia longiramus
GTGAAGTATTTTTATTCCACTATACATTTCTACTATCTACATATATAATAAACAATGTATCTCCATCTCTCTGTGTCTCTCTCTCTCTCTCTCTCTCTCTCTCTCTGTATCTTTTTGTGTCCGTCCGTCCCATGCATATAGTATAAGCATTGTATTGTGGATACCAAAGGCGCCCGATCACTATAAAATACTCCCTTTTTCCGTTGTTTGTCTCCGTCTTTTCTCTACGGTTATGTAATCGGTAGATAAGATACAGAATGGAAGTTCTGTATATATTCATGAAAAATATTCAGATTCTGATGGTACCACCGATAAAACTGAAAAATGTATTTATTTCATAGATCATTAATTTTGTCACTTTTAAATCAAACAATTCTTACGGGTATTATCTAGGCCATGTTTTCGGTAGATAAGATGCAGAATGGAACTCCTGTATATATTAATGAAAAGTATTCATTTAAACACAATAATTCGTCGTTAATCTTTAATGCATTTATCTTTATAATAATTTCAAATTATTCAAATCTAAATCGTGAAATTTCCACGGGAACTGGCTAGTGTATAATAACAGTTTGTTGCTTGCTTGCTTTTTTCTTGGTTCCTCTTTCTGTCACACTATTAAGGATTTAGACAAGATGAAATTCCGTAGGGTATACATTACAAGGATTGTATTGTGGATACCAAAAGCTCATCCATCAATGTGGAAACTCTTTCGCAAAGCCCGCGTCCACTGGCAAATCAAACGAACAAGTTTCGTAAAAAACACGTGAATTTTCACGTGTGGGTCTACTAGTAGGTACATCAATATTGGCGAGAATAACTTTACAGTCTAAAACTTTAAATTATCTTGAAAATTCATACTTTTGAACGTTTTCGAATAAATTTACTCGATTTTTCCAAAAAATTAGATTGTCACTCACGCTTTTATTGAGAAAACACTTATTGAGAATTGCATAAAAATTAGAGTGTGTTTCTCTTCTCAAACCTCCATTTTAGAACATATTTAAGAATATAATCATGTAGATGCAACCTAAAAACCAGTCTACAGAATATCGTTACTCAAAACCTAGATTTAAACAATGCAGAATTTTTGGGTCCCCTTGGTAATGAGTCTAATCAGCTGTTTAAATATTTCTATATTTCTAAGCTAGCCTTACAGTGTCGGCGATCTTAAACAATAAATGCTCAATGTGACCTTCCCACAAAGAAATGTTTAAGAAATGACATAAGTTAGCCCCTAGATAACATAACGGAGGGATGCAGTATATAGGACAATGAGTTTGTCGTCGCTGAGATAGGAAACTTTAAATGAAAAGAGTCCTCATACGAAACACGTTTCAGGACCCGGTCCAAGGTTTTACCTTTGAGTTAAGATAAAAAAACTCAAAGCCCATGTGTAAATGAAATTGTCATCGACCCTCATCCTCCCAATATGCAATGTGTTCATAATTGTTGGGCACAGCCAAAATAGCTAGTTAAAATTGAATATTATTATTAATGAGAATTGTTAAGTCTACGCTCAAATATAACAAGATATGAAAAAATCTATAGTTATTATTAATAGAAAACGTTCAAAATTTCAAGGGAAGTTCAAATATTTGACAACCAAGATTCTCTGCAATGGAAAAGAAAGAAAAACTTTATTTCCAGTGAAGCATACTCCCCATATACATTGGACTTTGAGTTCTTAATGCTAACATATTAAGGTTAATGATGCTTTCAGTAACTATTCTGGTCCTTTGTGCTGTAACTTAAGTAGAGGCTAGTAGGGGCAGTTGAAGAGCTTGATGGAGGTGTCTAACTCCGAGCGTCCTGCGTCACAGCAGGCAGGACATGTATCTCGTCAATTGATGATCAGACAGAAGCCGAAAATGGCGGTTACAGAATTTGAACACGGGTCTTCCTGCATCACGACTCGAACACAACAGGGAAGTAAAAATATATTGATCGATAGACAAATACATTTTCACGACATAATCAAAATCTGAATGTAAGCAAATAGAGAGACATTCTTTTAAGGATGATTTTTTTAATCTAAATGCAAAGTGCATTTGACATGAGTGGGAAAACAACATGACTTGTTTGTCTCTATCACTAACGAGGAACAAGTGAAAACTGTGAGCTCAATCTCTTCGTGATGGACGAGAAGCGCGGTACCAGGATCAGTTGTGTTAATAAAGTCTTTCTTTATTCAGCTCCTATTGTGAAATTGTTCATTCCGGGCATAACGATAATGTTTTTTTTCCAACTACAATACCGAAAAAATTTCAATAAGTTTGGTCGTACAGGCAATGCAGCGAGTTCTTCAATAATTCATCAGCACCCAAGTAAGAACTCGTAGAAATACATGTTAGAAACCTACAGCAGCCACAGACTGGTTTTCGCAGGGAAAGGCAAGCTGACGTTAAGAGCTCCAACGAACTGCCCCAGCTAGGCCCTCATTATTAAAGGAGAAAATACGTGAAGGTTGAGCGGTCGGCTACAAAACAGTCACACACCTCACTGTTGGTTGGACAGGTTGTTGTGGGTCATACGCCAGCTGTATTATGGTGGAAGAAAACCTAGATAGTAATTTTTCTATACTATACGAGTATCCCACTGAAAAAGTCAAAGCAGTTTTTTTTAATTAATCAGAAACATAAATTCAGTTTTTGACGCAGATGCCAAATTTTTTACACGGATCTAGTTCAATGAAGAAAAAAACTTGTACAACTAAGGTCGCTCTAATACGATCATCTATGAGTACTACTGCACCTGCGAAGGAAGGGCGGTGACACTGGCTATATTTAAAAAAAAATGCGCTCGATTTTCACGCTTTTCATACGCTCAATGGTTCGCTTTATGGTGTCGAACCATGCACCCAGTCCCCATTAAAAGGTATTTATACACAAGGGAAATACTATACAACGTAGTAATGAATTTGTTCGCTCACAGAATGCATTCAATTCTGACTTGTTCATCCACCTGGAGCAGAGATAATCATTCAGTCGTTCAAGGTAGATTTCACACGTTAGTTAGAGCGACTACGCATTCGCTTAGCCAATAAATTTGGTAGGTTTAAAAGCAACTTTTATTGTCATTGGCGGACTTTTTAATTCAACATTATACACATCTTCTTCGTTAAGGCGGAAAGCTTCGCAGCCACGGCTGAGTCTATTATTATGTTTCAACTGACAGCGTGGACCCTGTTCAAATGCTCAAATGCCATGTCGGTAGGGAAGAAAACCATGAAAAATTCATGAATGATGTAGCCAGAACTGCATCATGTAATTCCTGTAACTTTGCACTTCCAGGACTCTGGCAGAAGAGAGAAAAATCAATAATCAGTTCGACAGACTTCTGCGACCTATAATGTAAATTCTGAGATCGTCATCGAGTTACCTCTTAAAAAACGTAGCTAAAAAGGAACATCAGCAACCACTGACAGCGTCTAGGAAATGCAAGAAAATCATTTAATCTCTACGGTACATTGAAGTAGTTTTGCGAGAATGTAAACTGAATCGCAAGGTATGTAAGCGAGGAAAAGCTTTCAACAAGGAAATTAAAACGCATACATTAAAGTTGAAGTACCCAGAGATAATTACCACGTCAACTGCATCGAAAATGACCTTAACTTCAAGCCCATAATACTCCCTTAATTTTGGAAAAAAATAACCAGTGATCAAATAGTTCCTGCGTTGCAGGAACTATTCTCCTGTTAACACTGAATATTGAAGAAGTTTTTATTTCAGCACAAAATCAGTCTGTCCTGACTCACAGAATAAATAATGTGCAATCGCAAGTATTCTTGTTGTTACCATCAGTTCTGAGCATGCATGCAGATAAGCATGTACAGTATATTAATATACTGTAAATAAGATAGATGGTATTTCGCCGGAAGCGAGCGTTCGATCTATACAAGTCTTTGTAATGTTTAGCATTAGGATAGACGAACATGTTATCATGAAAATGAATATTCAGAGATGTCCTTGGCAAATTCAAAAGCTTCACTGAAATTTTACGTTTTTCCTAAAATTTCCTCAAAAATATTGCAGGGCGTAATACATGCTCTTAAAATTCATGAAAGCTAGTTTTATTAAAATCTTTATCGTGCGAATTGCTAAACATAAAGTTCAATTCTCAAGTTTATCTTGGCATTTTTATGAACGAGCAAAAATATTTGGGGGAGTTTGCATAATATAAAGAACTGTTTCTTTAAACGAACATTTGAAATGTAGAATTTTTAGGTCGCTGATAAATAAGGAGATTTTACGAGTTGAGACCTTTGTTGTGGTCTCAGAGAGTGAGTGTACCCGCACTCACACGCCCCATGACTTGACACCACACTTTCTTGAACAATGTTGTTACCTTGAACCATCGTTCACTCCAGCTGACCAGAATCATTGCAGAAGCAACAAAAACACGGCCTACACACCCGACAGGATGACCTTTTAACGCTGGGTAAGCTCTAAATACGGTTAGTTGAGTTTTTGATGGATGTAGCGTCCGATTCAAGATATGCTGTTTGGTCATTGATCAACTAAATTTGTTACTGATCCAATCTCCGTTGTTAATTACCTGCCCTGCTACATGTTTGATTCATAATCGACTAGAACACTAAACGATAGCCCATTCACTGTTATATAATATTTTTTGTTACTTATACAATGTCATTGATATCAATTTATGTACTAGTCGACTCACACGCGAAAATTAACGTGGTTTTACCTGAATTGGTTCATTTGATTTGCCAATGGACGCAGGCTTTGCGAAGGAGTTTCCGCATTGAAGGATTTGTCTTTGGTATCCACAATACATGTATACCCCTACCGAATTTCCTCCGATCTAAATTCCTCGTGACAGAGACTTATCATTGTATGTACACTGCGACTGACAGACGGTGAAATACATTAAAGGAATGAACAAAATCTCTTTTTTTCTAGTTCAATCAATAGGTAGATATGTGGTTAAGACACTCACAATCAGAAGTTCCAGTAATGATAACTATAATGCAGCATGATCATAGTACCACTGAGTTCAATTCAAAAATTTCAACAACATGTGGTACCTGTATTTGAAAAGACTTACGTTTTCATTCTAAATTTTCTCAATAAGCCCAGCACCCGAAGAACCCTAATACATCTTCATCAATCCAGTTTCATCATTTCATCAGTCGAGTAATTTATTCATTACTAGTAGACTCACACGTGAAAATTCACGTGTTTTTTACTGGATTATTTCGTTTGATTTGCCAATGGAAGCAGGCTTTGAGAAGGAGTTTCACATTGAAGGATGTGCCTTTGGTATTCACAATATGATATTTTCAATACATGTATGCCCTACTGAAGTTCCTGATATCTAAATCCTTAAGAGCTTCACAGAAAACGGACCAAGCAAGCAAGCAAGCAAGCAACAAACTGTGCATTAATATATAGTGGAATGTGAAACCACAGAAAAGTTACTTTCTTTTGTGGTTTTCCCTCCTCATTCCTAAGCTCCAAGAGTATGGAGTCGGACTCAAGAAAAATTCCAAGTAGAGTATGATAGATGTTCTGCGCAGGTAGAATTCAGAGGCTATTTGGGTAGGTTAATCCTCAATATTATATTAATAAGTAACTATACTCGTTGTGGAGCTACGCGTCTACCCTGTATCAAACAACACGACATCAGCTTTATACTTTGAGGTGATACCTTAGTCAAGAAAATTTAGAAAGGTAAAACCTATTCATGGCCTGCTAGTCAAAATTGTTTGGAATTTAATCGTGTTGCAAACAAGACCTTTACATGATAGTTTGTCCCATCGATCGGAGAGAAATGAGCTTATTCCGCCTAGGTGCGTAACAACTGGCCAAAATGATTTGTTATTCATCGTGATGTAACTAAAAACTTGATTTTTGACGTGTTTCAAAGAATATTAAATAAAAATAAAGAAAGCGTAAATAAGTGTTCCCTCTGTATAGTGTATATTAATCCCTGATCGAGTATCCATCTTTAAAAACAGTCACTACACTAATATTAGACACTACATGTATGAATGAAACACACTGATCGAGTCTCTCAAATAAGTTTATTCGTATTTCATCGTCAGTGATTTCGAATTTTTCAAAAACGAACAGAAAATGACCTGAAGAAAAGCTATGACAGAAGTTGCAACTAACCTAGATCGCTCATAAATAAGAAAATAAATTACATCCGTTGCTAAATCTCGTCCATAAATAAATAAATTAGTTGTATCCCTTCCGAGATCCTCCTTCACGGCTGTCTTCATCAGATCCGTCAAATCCACCACCGAATCCACCACCGAATCCGCCACCGAATCCGCCTCCTGCTCCGCCACCGAATCCGCCTCCTGCTCCGCCACCGATGACCTGGCCGGTGGCTGCGGATTGGCTGAGGGCGGTCTGAAGGTCGATCCCTCCAGGCAGTTGAGGGTTGTCCCCGTCGTTGTAGTTGACAAAGTAGACCTCGGGTTGCGTGGGAGTGGAGGGCACCTCAATGACATCTTGTCCCACTGCTTCAGGGCGCTTGCTGAGCAGGTACACGAGGGTCTTCTGCTGAGGAGGAGGCACAACCACGGGCCGGGGACCAACCTGGGTGGACGGGGTGCGGACGAAGACGTAGTTGTAGTGGAGCTTGGGGTCAGGGACCGCAGCGGGAGGTCCGTAGGTGATTTTCTGAGCGGGGGCGTTGTAGAGGTAAAGGTTTCTGGTGATGATGGGCTGAGCGCAGGACCCGTCAGCACGGCGGACGTGGCCGTCACCACAGGGGGCGCCATAAGTGGGCTCAGGGGCTCTGTAGCCTCCTGAAGGGGCGGCTACTGCCGCGGCAGCGAAAAGGACAATGGCCTGAAAATCATCAAAAGTGGTGAATGCTAGTAATTAACATTTAATTCGTTGGTAGAAGTGATTATTCACTCACAAAAAAGTGATAGGAAGTATTGTGTCATGCCACAAAACAAGCTATAATTTCAACACAAAACGGCACAAGTTAAAAAGTGATAGTAGTTTCTTTCTTTGCTACCAAATTGCTTCCTTTCTTTGATTGAATAGTTTAATTAAAAATTCGATTTTCCTGGTTAAAGCTTTTATTTGGCAAACGACAACGATGAACAGCGTTATTCGAAAATACAATTTATACCAAATCTTATCCTCTCTAAAATATATTTTTTTTCGGTCTGATGTTAACGATTAATAAGCCAGATACGAATATTAACGTTCCGTAAATTGTGGTAGAATGAACTCATTATAAATTATCAGTGAAACCCATGTTATCAGTCTGAGTGAAAGGGTGAAAAAATGACAAACTGTTAGACGCATACAACGAATGTATCAAGTGATATAATACAACTACCGACGATATATGTAAGTAAAATCACTCGTATAAAAAGTGATTTTGGACAGGTTCTCAATTATAATTCTTTGGAAGACTTGAGAATCGATTTCTGGGAAAGGTACAAGTTAGCCGTTTCGAAGAAATAATTTAATAACTATTGACGGAGAAGTTCTCATTCATTTCTGACAGTGGAGAATTTATTCGTGAATAACTGGACTTTTAAGAACGAAAACTTGTTCATCTGTAAAACACCAGTGCGAACGATGCAACGACGGAAAGCAAGCGAATGAGTACGATGCAAAAGTTTAAATTGTGACTTGATAAACTTTCATGAAAATTTTGCAAGGGTTCATTAAAAGGTTCTTCAAAAAGGCTGGTTATGTTTGAGAAATAATCATTTTAGATAATTCCATTGGTATTTACGCAAGGAATTCAGTACACGTTAGGAGTGCATGAAAGAATATTGAAATTATTTTCATCCTACTGAATTTCATATTGATAGTTGAATTAAAAAATCGACAGATCAAAATTAGAACTTAAGATTAGATGAAAATATGACTGCTAATAAGAAAATTGTTTCGATAAGTCATCTATATAAATTTAAACACTAATCTTTACACGAAGACTGAATGAGTAACACATATACAGTTGACTATACGTATACTCATTAAGTTATACTCAATGAGTTAGTGTTTACACGAAAAATCAATGAGTTATACAGATAACATCCGACTTCATCAAACAAAAGTACACGGATTTGGAATTAAGTTATTTGTACAGTTGTGCTAGACGTTTGGATTGTCCAAGCGCGACACGCTAATTCTTTCAGTTCACAGTCGCTTCGTGTTAAGACTAGAAAAAATGCACCAGGTATTGCTATAAACACGTACCTCAGACAAAATTAAGAGGAATCTTTCGCCATGTACAGAAAAATCAGTGAAGTGCTAACAAAAACATACTGAAAAGAAACTTGTAATATTTTTTGGAACAAACAACTGGAGTTTTCGTTTGGATAATAAAAATCTTTCATTGTCGAACATAAATATAACAAGCTTTCTTATTACTAAACGCTTGGATTAAAAAAGTTAGTTGTTTCTGAAGAATGAAAAAAGTGCTTGAATTTCCTTAGACGGTAATTTGCAACTTCACACGCAATCTAGAACTTGTTTTACCACCCAGAACTTTCTTTCAGTCGCCACAATTCTGTCTCGAACTGCTAGAGATCAAGCTTTTCCTATTCTAACTTTAGCCAGCATGAACGCAACATTTTTCAAATAATAAAAAACAATGGTGTTGTCATATTCAGCACGCTATCAAATAAGCGACTATAATATTTGAATACTGCAATTATTGTACATAGCAATCCTATTAAATCAAAACTTCGGGTGCCTTTGGCTGCAGACAGAGATGTACAAAATGTTGCGTTGCATTCCGCTAATTTTATGCTAAGTTTAATGACAATCATTTACGTATTGTGTTTATTTTGTGCTTGTAAGTTTCAGTAAATCATCAATTCATTCATCAAAGCTTTCAATATTCGTTTCAAACATAGATACACAAATTTGAAACATAAAGCTTATTGCAGGAAATTAAAGTTGAATGTGCATGAAGATTATTGTCAGGTTACTGACGAGGATAATGAATAAATTTCAAACTCGCATTGCTGAGGGCATGTACCGTAAAGAACAAACAAATTATGAACCATTTTACGGAATTATGACCAGCAAAGTTTCTCTAAGATCAGAGTTAAACGTTTCGCAAGAGTATTCATCGGACAACCCATATCATAAAAAATTTCCATTCGGCTATGATTCAATCAAAGTCAGTATCAACTTTTCCGGGGCATAAGCAATACGTTTTGTTTTTGGATCTTTAATATAGTTAAACAAAAATTCTGTTTGGTAATAGGAATTTGGGTTAGGGAAATTTGGATAAATTTTTGCAAGTTCAGCTTACTGCTCTAGTAATTATATGTATAATCCGAGAATAAATGCATTCAAAGAACCCATGCCAGTAGGAAAAAATCATATTTTTATCTAAATTTATAGGATACCAGTATTCGTTTTAAGAACAGTTCAAGCAAACAATAATTTGTTCGTCAAACTATACATGGGAAAAAAAAACGTTACAGTGATGAAAAATAATGTCTTCATGGCAAGTATCTCCTGAATTAATCAGATGTGTGCGTCTCTTTCGGACTGGTAACTCTTCTCAGTTACCAGTCTTTATGACTTCGTTTGCACGCCGGCTCTATGGCATCAAAGAAAACAACTGATAAGTGAAAATCATTCTTAGAGTCGAATCTGAAGTAACACAGCTATCAAAATACGGAGGATGATAAGCTTGTTTTTCCGACGAGGAAGAATGTAAACTACGTGAACGTAGAAATATCGCTGCTGCAGCTATACACTGTGAAATATAGTGGGGAAAAGCTGCTGGACTTACCAGTGCTCTGTACATCTTGCAGGTAAGTCGACTTTGAAGTGTGTAGAAGGTTACCAGGTCGGCAGATTATATACTCGACCTGAGATCGTTTTTACGTCAACGTGTCGCAGCTTTTTGTGGGGTCACCTTAGAGTGCTCGAGGCTGCGGACCATGCATAGCTGTACTCAATTGATGCCTTTCTTGGGCAGCGAGACACAGGGACAGTGGGTTTTCATGTCAAATTTTCGAGCGACAGGTGTGCTCTACAGAAACTCGGCCAATTAAATGAGACAATGATTGAGCTGTTCAAGGGTGACCATAGATATGTAGATTAATTTGAATTTTTCTGATTCTACAGTGTAATAGTAATTTTACTATACACGGATTATTTTTAAGCACGTAAAACTTAAACAAAACGGTGAAGAATTATTTGCACGACGTTATCCAGATCTAAGAGATAAAACAACATCCAATTCGATACATCAAATGAAGAAACATTTTTCATGATGAAGCACTTTCATTCTTAACAAATGGCACTCGTTACTTGTGCAATGTTTAAACTACATGAAGTGGTTGCTGAGATACAAATATCAAATTAAAATCAAAATAGTCTTCAACATAACTTCAGAGTACAACAGAAACGTTAATTGGCCAATATATTCTTACAGTATACAAGGACCCTAGCAAAAATTATTGGAGCGAATCATGCAAGTGTTTTTGCACACTGCAAAGCACGTGAAATCTATGACTTGCAACTGCGATATCTGCTTGTTTTTAGTGATCAACATACAACACATATTTGCACGTATTTATTGACAGCATTTAGGAGCGTTCCAGTGACACGAAGCAAAAACGAGTAGGAGCTGTTTTACTTCATGATGCGGCCAAAACTTCACCATGGGATAATTTTATTGTGCAGATGCTGAACAATCATAAGGTAGTCACGTACAGAGAGAATAGAGCACTAAATATTCTTGTAATCGCAGCAAAAAGTTTTAAGAAAATAAATTGATTCCCCCGTTGAAACCCAGATGAAGATCGAACGACTACAAATCAAGCCAACTATTGGTTCAATTATTGTTCATCAGTTGACCATATTAATATCTTTTATTTCACCAAACATTCGAGTAGAATTTCATGAAATGGAGTACCAACTAAAGTTTTTTCTGATGCTTTTTAAGTTTGATACGAGTGAACTTGACTTATTTCGTTGCTCAAATTTTACTTTCGTAAATCTGATCAGTCGCTTTGCTAGGACTTCGGAAATCTTCATCAATGCTGGAAGTCTTCATAGAACGCTTAAATTAAATATTCTATTTCAATTTCTCGCCACAGATCATGGAAGCCTAAGGGTTAGCTAAACCTAAAGAAGCACATTTTGTGAACTATTTCGAATACTTCACGCCTGTAATCTAATTTTGAGAGTATATTTGGTACGTTCGACCGCTTGATATTCATGAATGTGTGTTTTGAAATGCACACTTTGCAAAAAAACCATGCACGGTACAGTGTTGGGTCAGCGTTTCTTGCCTGTGACCCGCTGCTCCGTTGCCTGTCTACCTGGGCGTTCAAATGGATCGTAGTCTGTCTACCTGAGAATCCACTGGATCGTAGTCTGTTTACCTGAGCATCCAACTGGATCGTAGCCTGTCCACCTGAGAATCCACTGGATTGTAGTCTGTCTACCTGAGCATCCAACTGGATCGTAGCCTGTCCACCTGGGAGTCCAACTCGATCGTAGCCTGTCTATCTGAGCATCCACTGGATCGTAGTCTGTCTACCTGAGCATCCAACTGGATCGTAGTCTGTCTACCTGAGCATCCACTGGATCGTAGTCTGTCTACCTGGGCGTCCAACTGGATCGTAGTCTGTCTACCTGAGCATCCACTGGATCGTAGTCTGTCTACCTGAGCGTCCAACTGGATCGTAGTCTGTAATTCTACTCTGGATGTCTGCAGTTGGTGGAACAATGCCGCGGCAACTTCTCGGGTACACACTTCAATTCTTCTTCATTGATCTTATTCATTCATTATGCAATACATACAATAACAATTCCTAAACTTTTCTAGTTGTTTGTAATCAGCAATGTTCCTGGAAGTGTTTTTAAAGCCTTTCAAGTAACATGTTCACTGGACATCAGTGCGCTTTAGATAATCAAAGTTTCTTACTGGGTAACACTGAAATATTATTTATTCTATAACAAAATTAGAGAACTTTTCTTATTTAGACTCTAATTTAGAAATATTAATAAAGAAATAAAAATTAGCGTTAACATTATAATTGCAATTGGCTCAATACCATAGGTAACATTTGAAAAGAGAAATTTTGTATAGAAACCCGTCTGAACATTTTATGTGAAATTTTCACGGTAGAATAAAGCGTAATTATTAAATTGCAGAGCATACATATTTGGTAACTTTCACGAAGCTTTCACAGTTCTGTTGTTGCCATTCAAATACGAATCGGAATGCTGATTTTCTGGATGTGAAATCAAGGCAAGAACATGCAATCGAATTTTTGAAAAGGATGGGAAAATTTTAATTCCACTAAAACAATAAAATCTTCAATAACTTTTCAACTTCGAAAGAGTACACATGGTAGTACAAAGTGGCAACAGTTCTTTTAATGCGCTGTAACAGCAGAGGTTACAAATAAATTTGAACATGTAGTGAGTTGAAGCAAAAAACTTTCTTTAAACATTTTTACTGGACGCGACACGCTTGATCCATAAAACAACTTTCTTTTAGTATTATTGCAGGTGTTGTTTCACCACTGCATCATCTGAAATTGAATCTGAACACGAGCCCAGAACACTGAGATGAGATGAAAAACTGGAGAATAAAAAGAAACGAAATCACTTGCGCAGGACTTTTACACGATACTCAACTTCTCCAACGAGAAAGAACAAATGTAGAATAAACTTAAGGCTTTCATGAGTAAAAAATTGAACTTACAAAATTTTCTTGTACAGAGTGCAGTTGATGCTGTGATTCAGAATACGGCAAAAATCTTGTTTTCCGTACTGCAATGATGAGGACAGACACAATCACATGATCTTCCACAAGGAGCTCAGGATTCTCACTTATTCGCTGAAGGAGCATTTAATCCCCAACATACAGCGAATAATCTCGTTGTGTAAAAATCCAAGGCCGTTGTCAATGATTGAAAGCTTTTTTGTTTTTTCTTGGGGCTGCTTATTGAATCCGATGATGGGTCGCCAAATAATTGTAAATGTTTAACAACGGATTTAACACCATAATTTAACGATGTTTGTTTTAACTCGCAAAATAACAAAGATTTCAAGTTTTTTTGAAGTATGCCACTGTAATGGCTAAGCTAATGAATGTAATTAGAAGTGAGCATTAAATCATATTGAATTTTCGCAAAGTGCAATTTTTCTTTTATGAAATAAATAATAACATAATTCATTATAATCTCACCTTCATATCATAAATGATTTAATTACTCTTTTCAAACGAATTTTTATTCAATTTATTAATTCTTTAGCTACAGTATCTTCGAAATAAGTTAACACTCTCTTTTGTAATCACATATATAACATAGTTTACGTCTACTTTCTTTTCGTGCAGCAGGTCAATGACGTTGAGAATTTTTTTTTTCTGGGCCTGAAGTTGTGTAAAAATGAAATATAAGAGTGGAAACCGCAAAAATGTTAGGAAAAAGTGATAAGTATCCTACTGATTCGTGCCGGATACAACATTAAACTATTGCTACAGCTCAGAATACATATGGTTACCATTGCTGCTGCACAACAATCGATCTATAATAGCCATTAACAGTCAGTAGCTATTGTATGTGGTTTTTTGAAGACCTGCTTAAGGCAAATAGGGCTCGTGTAACGAAATCGAGGTTGCTAAGATGAAGCCCTAGCTGGCGACGCAACTGTACGGGCAAGGGAAATACATACGCGTTCCGACAACGTTCTGCTCCGTGGCACACATTGAGGTAGAGCGAGAAGTGACTGTTGGCGAAGTTGTGCAATATTACCAGCCCCAATATCAAGCCCTCCAACTCACTAGATTGCATTTCAATGAACATTTGAGGGGTCATCGGAGAAGAATCTACCAGTATCTCATCTACGTAGGTATCTGTACCACATAAATATCTGTACCACATAGACCGCGCTAGAAGATCCCACCAGGATGGTGTTCAGGAGTCTTCCGTAGAATTTTACAAGCACAGCACGGTTTAGGAGGCGCCTGGAGGTGGTTGTGAGGTAAAAGTGAATGCCCCTTTAAGTTAAAGTCATTCATGAGCAGGACTTATTCGTGCATTTTGAATTTTCGGAGCACATTTGCAGTCGCCCGAAATATATTGTTTTTTGTCTGGTATACTAGAACCACATGAGTAAGTATCTTCTCTGACATATTATTTTCTACGAAAGAAGGGAAAAGGAAAGGTGAAGTAAGTTTTTCAAATGTATTTTATGACTTAAATCATGTAACATACTCGTGCTAACAGGCTTCGGTGAACTTTTTAACTGAAACATTTGATACCACAGTAAGCTTAAAAAAGCAACTGTGCTTAAAATTATAATTATTACTGTTCATGTTATGAATAATTATTCACCTCATAAACATCGTATTTCCCATTTACTTAAATTATTTAAATTGATAAGCCAGGTAAAATCTCAACTTGCAAGCGCAAAAGCCGTTCACTTGTTGCATATTTACATTAAGTGTTCCAACATGCCCCACCTACAGTTTTTGTTGTCTAAGCTCCCTGGCACGTACGTCCTTTACTGCCTCCTGTAGCATTACGTTTGCACTTTGCCGTGCATGGCAACTGCTGATTAAATTATACAAGTACACGAAACAATCAAGATTGGTACAGGATTGTGCACTATTAAGGCCGTGATAGATGGTGAACGACGAATTTGCACTAGGCTAGGGAAATAAAATATGCATTACTACTCTGAAAGAAAAAGTGTACATGAATTTCACATAGATGAGGCATTGATTCTTTGCTTGTTATGAAATTTTTCCATCGAGAACGACTACTTTATGGGCGTGTTGTTAGAAACTAAATAGAGTTCAAAGTTAACACAAAGTCAACAGGTCTCAACACAAAACAATTCCTTACCACTTCAGTTTTATTTATGTTTTTTCTTGAATTAGTATAAGTTTTAGTGTGGGGGAACATAATCAGCCGTGCGCCAGCAATGGTCTAAAAATTCGCTGCATAGCATTTTGCATGCAAGAAATTGAAGTCGTCGTACAAGTGAGGCCAGAAACTTTTTTGAGCAAGTGTTTGGATTTCTCTTTTAAAGTAGGGATTCTTTAATGGAAATTTAAGGCTAATGAGTTGAACAGCATTGCTGTGGATGCCCACTGCAGCAGCCAATCCGAGCGCACCTGGCCTTTACATACACCTCTGAAAATTTAATTATTTACCAGACGAGAAGATGCAGCAACCCATTTTGTAACAAAAAATTACTTCTTATAACAGCCTTTATTTTTTTCAGTGAAAAAATTAGTTAGAAGTTGAAAGTTCCTGAAAAGGAATAAACAATTGTGATGGGAATATTAATCACCCTCCTCTACTCTTACCGATATTAACAAAAACTTATTTCATAAGTCCCTGCATTAAGAAGTATTACATCAGCGCTATAATTAGGAAAGAAGGTCGCCTAACGAACTTTGAAAACAATTAAAAATTTAACTTTATCTAATCGTGGAAACACAACCCACTTAAGGAACACGTCAAATTGATCTCATCGATGTCTGTATGGTGGTGATGATATCGTTTTACTTTCAAAAAGAAGTCGGTAGTCGAGTTGCAAGCCGACCCCAACAGCCTCAGAAGGAGGCTCAAATTAATGAAGCCCATAAAAGCCCTCGACACAATAACTTTCGAAGAAAAATTACCCGAGTACTGACACGCTCGCTGAGTAAGCGTTCATTGCAAGAATCAACTCTCGATGTCAATAATAATGCAAACTATTGCTTCGGAAATATGAGAAGGGAAATCGCCATTAGGTTAGAAAATAATCATTGGAGGTCAGACGCTGAGCAAAAACTGCCATCCAAATTAGTTGTAACTGATAAAAGTTGTCTACCTCCAAAAGTGACCAGAGTACTCAAGGACAATTTACATGGGCGATGTCAGTAATAGCGTAAGAAGCTGGGGGAGGACGTTGTGTTAGCGAATACAACATTCTTGTCAGGTCTCAGGTTTGTGTTTCAATTCAGAAACAGAGGCATCAGGTATTTTTGACGCTCCATTTTATTAACTCAAGGAGACTTGAGCGTTCCGTCAGGAATGTCAGTAACGAAGATTTAAGAAACTGCTGAGAATGACTAACTTTCAACGATTATAAAATCAACAAAGCACCCGTGAGAATTTTGAAAATGCTTAAAACTCAGCATGTTAACGTACTGACCACTCATTCAACACGGAAATAATCCTACAATGCAATCCTCTTCCATGTTATCTTATATGTTTGTAATTTGAACGCTTCTACAATCAGCATCACATAAATGGAATGATATTGACAAATATCAAAAATGATAATAATAATGGAATGACATAAGAAATAATGGTAAAGTGACAATTATTTTAAGTTTCAATTGAAACAACAACAGTCACGCAAGTACACTATATTTCAGTCTACTCGAGAATGTGTGTCAGTCCCTAACCAAGAGTCTAAAATTAATGTGGGTCTTTCAAAAGATGAAGAAGGGTTTTCCTAGCGATAAATACGAGTACTTTCCTGAGATGCATGTGATTACTTTCAAGAAATCAACACGAGTACTTTCTATGATTTGAACATAAACGTTAGTCAAAGTCAACCGTTATACGGACGATGCGTACTTCCAAGAGAAAACATATGCATAAAATAATATTACCTACTTTAGGTTTTAACCATTATTTTTTTTGCGAAAGTTGAAATGACTACATTTTGCGAAGTCTAATATTCCTCAGGCTCCAGATTTATGTTGTCATCGCGAGGACTTCGTAGCGGTGTAGATATAAATTAACAATAAAGTAACTCGAGCGATATCACCATCCTCAATTGCAATAGTTTCAAACTAGCTTTCTTGGATATCACACTTGTAAGTTATGTACTTTAAAAAACAACTTTAAGCCGACTGAAAATAATTGAAATATTGCATGTAGCAACAACATTCTTCCTAGTTACTGAACACACATGATTGAAATCAATCCTAATGTCTGAATGGCCGTTATTATCATATATTTTATGCAATGCAACGATTGGGTCAAGAGAACGCTACGATATGGGGTCCAAATTACCACTAATCTTTTTTCGTATCATATTGTATGAAGTAGAAGGAACACTACAACCAAAATTGAGGACTTCTTTGGGCTACTTCCAGACGTAAATAGGCCTACGCGCTGTAATTGAAAAGAATTTAAAAACTCGACCAGCTCCCTCGTTCCGTCGACTAACCTCGTTGGGTCAACAGAAATAAATACTAATATTATTTGCATAAGAAAGGAAGGGTCTGGTGGTTGCTGCTCTTTCATGACATTGGACATTTTGAAGCTCATGGCAAACAGCTTCTTCGAAAACTGGTTTTCCAGGCACTGAATCAGCGCTGCGGTCCCTCAAGGGTCAATTATTTTATGGGTTTTCACAATATTTTAGCACTAGTTGGTTTATGTTTCTGAATTTGGGGTTGTTTCCACTTTTCTTCAATTGAGGAAGATTACACTGAGCATCATGATTTTTTACAGTAGTCTTCCGTATAGTGACTCATGAAGAGGTAAGAAGTTCAATTATTTTGTGACTGAAGTGTCAGCAAAGCGTGTTTCTATTTTAAAATTTAAGCGGTCATTTAGTTCGGCTATTCTAGTTTTGAAAAACATGTAAAATTCTAGAAAATGATTAACATTCACATTATAGAATGAAAAGAAAAGCATTTCAACAAAATTAGTTACACTTTCTGCCATTCAGGACGATATTACTTTCTAAGAGTAATATATACAGGTATTTCAGTTGTTTTCGCTAAACTTTTATATCTTATAGAAATATCATTGACCAGAGTGGCCAATATGAAAGAAGGGCCCAACAAGTGATGTAGCTAATTGGGGCTCGAGTTTGCTACACACGTACGACTGCAACCCTATGGGATGGTGCCTCGTCATGTTGGAAGGTCAAGCTAACTTCTAGATTTTCACACTTTTTATCTGACCTGACTAAATATATTTTGGTAGCTTTCACTGTTCAGTTTCTATAAGCATTGTTGACTTCACTAATCCACACAATGACCCACACAGATATCTCAGGCTGGAAGCATTTTTCATGAATTCAAAAGATTTTTTTCAAATCCTGACACTTAGCTGCAGTGGCTTTCGTTCGCAGGCCTACGACTGAGAAAACGGTTTAATTTATATTCCTCACGCTATTTTTCAGTCCCATTGTATGCGAAGTCTAACGCCTTCAAGAAAATGTCTACCTATTTTGTAAAAGGTTCTTATCTCTTCTCGTCTTGATTCTTCTGTAATATGTTTACATTTACGAACCTAAATTTGAGCAAAATTAAATAAACATAATATGAAAAACTGCATATTGGACACAATCCTTGATTCTATTTTTAATAAAATCGGTAGCAAGAGATTGCGCGAGTTAATGGGCTACAGATTACCTTCGATCTCTCCTTTTGGTTCAATTTTATTGCGTCTCTTCAATGTCAAGATTGAAAAAACGTAGACGCTCGACTGAATTCAATTCTAAAAATATTGAACGATTCATTAGCTATGCTACGTGCTGCAAAAACTCGGAGAATTAAGTGATACGAACCTATTAAAGATCCTGCAAGATTGCTATGTGGAAATGATTAAAATAGTGGTGAGTTCCCGAGTAAATAAATACATAATATATTTCTTCGAGGAATTTTTTACTAGAAGCAAGTTAGAGAATTACACAGGAAATCAAACTAGTTCTTTTTTAATCTACAGTCAATAAAAGTTTACTGAAGAAGGAAGTAAGGTGTTGCACATGACTTAAATATTGAGTTTTAATGCAAATTTGGGAGAAAATGTTGATACATTTCTTTGTGTTATAAATTCAAAAAGCAAACGGAATGCGCATTCTTTAAATACTTTATTTTTTACGGGTGGTGATCAAAAAGATAGGTACATGTGTGAATATTTATTAAATCCCAAACATCAGTATATTTTGTATCTAATGTCCTTCAAAGTACTCTCCTTCCGCACGTACACATATGTTCCACCATTGCTACCACTATCGGAATGATGGCCGGTAGTCCACTTTCTCCAACACTATCAAACGCTCTATCGTGTTTGATTTGATGTATTCAATAGTCAAATCGCTTCCCTTTTATTGCCTCTTTCAGTTTCGGGAATAGTCTGATGTCGCAAGGTGCCAAGTTTGACGAATATGGTAGATTCGGAACCGAAGATAGATTCATCCCAGCCATGAGCCGCCGAACAGGCAGTGACGTGTGAGAGGAAGCGTTGTCATGATGCAGCAGCCAGCTATTTCTCCACTTTTCCGGTGTTTTCCATCCAACAATATCTCGCAGGTGTTTCAAAACTTCAATTTAGAAAACAGTATTGACGGTGCATCTACTGCGAAGAAATTCAATGTGGACTATTCCTTCCATATCAAAGAATACAAGCAGTATGACCTTCAATGGTGATTTCGACATCCGTGCCTTCTTGGGTGTAGGGTACGAAGTTGTTTCCCACTGTGAGCTTTAAACTTTCGTTTCTGGGTCATACCCATAAACCCACGACTCCTCACTAGTAACAATTGAGGATAAGAATACTGCATCAGCTACGCATTTTTCAAAGAACACGGCAGGCATCACAAGCCGTAACTCCTTTTGTTCGCCCGCGGATCAAATTTTGTAGGGGCGCGCCTCGTGTTCAAATGGTCCGTCAATATGACTTCAACTGCCCACTTCCACTCGCCGCTGCACTCGAGAACAATGTTATCCCGAGGCTTCACCACTTTAGCTCTCCTTCGTGCCGAAAGTGTTACAGTATCAGAGTGTACAATATCAAAAATGTATGAACAAAAATGATTCTCCAATAAAAAATTTCTGTTTTCGAGATATCGATTTATGTAATCATTAGATATTCGCAGTTTTGTTTTGTGTGCGAACCATAGTAGAATATTTATTTACCAGAGTATTTAAGAAAGTTTTAGTAACGAACATAATGTGGTGCAATAGACACCATCCTTATCATTCTCAATTTGACTGCAGGAGGTCAAGACAAAAGAGGTCTGCGCTGATTTGAGGCAGTAGATTATTGACTCTCGCAAGTCACATAGTAGTTATGGAAGTATTTTAAAATGCTTAGTCAACCTTAGGTCTACCGTACAATATGTCATCAAGGAGTTCAAAGAGTTTTTAACGACAGCAACTTTGCTTGGGCGTAAAAGACCGTCGAAATAGTCACCACGAGCTGCGTGCGAACTGTCGCGAGGTTAACATGAACCCAAAAGTTGTGTTGAAAGACATCGCCGAAGACTTTGATGCGCACAGTATCAGGGTAAGTACTCGTACAATTCAACGTTGTTTAAATAGGAATGACTTACATGGACGTAGACCACGACGGACGCCGCTTCACGAGCCAAGTCATCTTTTTTTAGGCTTTAATCTTGCCAAAACAATCTTTGACAAAGTTGTTTTTGGGAACGAGTAATATGAAGTGATCAAACAAGAGTTTAGTTCTATGGAATAATGATATAAAATAGATTTGGCTTTAGGAAGGAGAGAGTTTTCTTCCCAATAATTCATTGTGAGCAGTAAAATCTGGCGGTTCTTGCATAATGTTTTAAGGTCGTTTTGACTTCAAGTGGGGCTAGTAATTTAATTGTAATCGAAAAAATAACCAACTCTGATGACTGCATCAGGGTACTGATTGAAAATTTCAAGTTATCAGCGTTAATTCTTGGTTTAAATTCCAGTATGACAATGACCCCAAACATACATTTACATAAATCTGGCACAGCATGGGTCCAAAAAAATAGACGACAGTCTTACCATGGCCTTTCATGAGTCTCAACTTGAAGCCACTTGAAAATTTATGGCGAGAATTAAGAGCTGGAATATATAGTCAGGCTCTTAAAAAACCTTCAAGAATTAGAACATGAAATTATTGAAGAATATAATAATATCTCAGCACAAGCATGTTCAAACTTTTTTGAAAAGTATAAAAAACGTTCGATGGAAGCTATCAAGATGAAAATTCATGTTATTGGCTGTTAGTATTATTATAATGTTCTTCTAACTGGACGAATATTTGTTTAAATTCATATTTTGCATGATGTTGTAACTAAACTTGTTGAATCATATCTGTCGTTATGAAACCTGGTTTTAAATTGCTTTTGTATATTTAGTAACATAGAAAGAGTTTGTAATCATACACACACTAAATTCTAAGAAATGACGATGTATTTAACATTGGTGGGCGCACGAATAATTTCGAACCCAACTCTAATTAATTGATACCGCAGGGACACATAGAAGTGATATATCAGGTCGTAACGACAATTTTTTACGCAATTTCCAACCTTTTCAACGCACTCAGTGATTGCCAACATTTTTGGCGTACTTCGCCTAAACGGAAAACAATTCCACTAAACCGTGAAAGCACCTTTGAGTATTTCTTGTTCTGAAGTTCCAAATTTATTGAGAATTTTCTAAACAATTCCGGGGTTAGTTTGTTCAGGCTTTGTAACTTCATCATTAGCAATTAACAAATCTACTAGAAGCTAATTACCTGGAGTGTTCACATCATGCAACTTTACCCAAATTCATCTTCACCTCCTAAAACTCCACGTTCAATTTACCCAGTACGATCAGCTTGCGTAATTGTTCAACTCACTTTAGTTTTTAATTACTCTTCAGGTTCAACTCCTCATTTTAGTTTCCACCTACTCTTCCCCGTAACTCGCTCTAGTTTGCACCTACTCTTCATGCTCATCTCACTCTAGTTTCCAACTACTCTTCACCCTCAACTCGCTCTAGTTTTCAACTACTCTTCACCCTCAACTCACTCTAGTTTCCACCTATTTTTTCATGCTCAACTTACTCAAGTTACCACCTACTCTTCATGCTCACCTTACTCTAATCACAACTCAAATCGTACTTAACGCTTCAATTCTATTAGATGTTTATCAGAATTTTTTCGACACTTCCTGAGCTTTGTATGCCCTATTTTGAGCCTCTTCCGTGAGCACGTTTGACGATCTGGAACTAGTTCTACAAGGCTCTTTTTTCACTTGCCACAAAAATGTACACCCACCTCACAGACCATAACTTCATTTGCAGTGTTCGCATCTTGAGAATTAATGCTAGGATTAGGCCTGCTTTAAAATTCTGCTGTTGATGTAATTTTCGTCACACCAACAGAAAACTATCTAGCGAGTGATAATAAAAAATCTCAATGTTTAACACGTTGCCTCCGATTGCCTGACTGGTGTAAAACTTCATTTTGTACATATAGTCACTAGAAGGGTCTGAAAAAATTACAGAATCTAACCTAAGTGGTACACATACGTACCACTTCGGAGTCAACGTGTTAAAATGTGCTTTGGGTGGATGGTTATTTGTCATCTTTTCTTGTACTATGACTTGGAAAATCTGATAAGCCAGTGTTAGCCCACAGGAAATCACGCATTATTTATTGCCTATAAACCCACAATAACATAAAGAGCTGGAAAGTCATGATCTGATATATACACACCAAGGACGTGCTAGGGCTAAAAATTTCAAATTGAAAGCCGGTGAATGTCAGAGTGCAGAATGCAAAAACTGGCATTTAACTTCCACATCAGAAAGAATTTCTCAAAATAGAAGACTTTCTCTGTCCGCAGCAAATGACTTGCGAATTCCAATCGCCCTTGACCTCCGGGAGAGCTTAGAAGTTGAGCCCCTGTACATTTTTTAGCATCAATTTCTAATTAGCGCATCAAAATTCACTAATTTCATGCGTGGGTTTAAACTATCTGCTAAGGTCATTATAAAGTGGTTGTGAAGTATGAACATCAACTATTAGAAAGATTTGGACATAAACTGGCTGTATGACATGAATATAAACTTTTAGTATAACATGAACATATATCAGCAGTATGACATGAACATAAACTGTCATTATGATACGGCCATAAACTAGCTGCGCGAATTAAAGGTTAATGGGCAGCCTGATTTGAACATTAAATATCATTATGACACTCATAAGTTTGAGGAAGCATTTGCGAATTCCTAAGAAGTCGTTTAGTTGAGTTTCATGTGGCAGGAATACACTAGATGATACATTCTGCCCATGCATGACAGCGACGCTCTGTCGTCGGTCAAGAACACAGGGCGAGTGAAAGAACACGTCAGTCATGTGGGTGAACACAAATTCAAGTTTTTAGGATATTGCATCTAGAACAGGAAACAGGAAAGACAATGGAAGCGTTAACTTTATCAAAACTTGCAAGAACAAGGGTAAAATTGCAACATAAAAGACTAAATGGTTCTTAAAAGTAGGAACATTTTTCAATGCCTGGCTTGATTATTTGGGATATGAAAGATGCGAAAATTCGTAAATTTTTGAATGAACTTTGCATAAATTATAGCCAGAAAAAACTTGTTGACTTTCACATGAAAATTCTGTATTCCGAAAAATATATTTGTTAGAATATAAACTTAGCATTAACAAATACTTCTTCTACGACTACTATGTCATTTTCTTGCTCCTCAATTTTATTGATTCATATTTGGTTTTACATAATAAAAAAATCGTAAAATAATGACACATATGTTGATTTATATATATGAAACCTTCAATCCCCCTACTATTTCTATGGAAATATTAATAAAAAAACAGTTTAACTGGTTCTCTATCAACCTTCACACACGCAGGTTGCAGGCAGCCGACAAATACGTACAAGGATACATTAATTCTACCACCTTTCTGCAAAATGTATGTACTTTCTAAAGTTCTGATATTTAAATAACAATAAATACGATTACTCTGGAACTTTAACGCTTTTCAAAGTATGCGTTTTATTGGTGTTTGCACAGCTGAAAGATAATCACGAGGCGGCTCCTCTGTAAATTCTTGTGTTGAACAAGTCTCACTACCCTTGAGAGTTGATGTTCAATTCACAATACCTCCATTGAAAGTCATTGTTTTATTTATGACCATCGTGTGACCACACCCGAATTAAATGGGATTTTAAAACGCTGCAAAATACTCAACGCCTTCTTCATTACACAGAGGCTATTGGCGTTTAAACTTGATTTGTTTGCTGGGACCCACTGTAGAGTATGTAGCTCGTCTGATGTAAATCCACTTTGAATAAGTCAACCCGCCTGTGCAAACTACTGCTCATTAAGAGACTAATTTAGTAGCAATTCAAAGTTCGCTGCAAACAGCACCCATCTCTAGTCGATCAGAATAGGGCTCAAGAGGAAATTCTATCGACACCCAATATATAATGTTCAATCGACCTAAATATTTTCTTAAGTGAATAAATCCGAATTCAATAAATAATTTCGATTTAGAGGAGGAAGGAAATTCTCCTAATCTTGAGATTTGGTAACGGAGGCGCTACAGTTTCAATAATTGTTATATACGTAAAAAATGAGCAAAAAATATGTAATGCTTTATGAATGCTGAGCATCTAAAGGTTAACTGCTTTTACATAATGGTTAAGGTCTCTAATATGATTTTACGAAGTTTACTCAATTTATATCGACGCAAATGGCTGTTATAAAATCTGATTGAAGAAGTGAGGAGTTTTAATGCTTCACTTGCCCAAAACTTTCAAACATGAATTTAAAATTATTGGCAAAATAAAGTTTTACGAATGTACTACACAGGAGAGTAAAACTCGGCAAGATTTGGATTGGAATGATACCGTCGTTTAAATTTGTCTCTAGAATAAAATACAATAGAACATGGCAACAGGAACGATCCTATTGGTTTATTCTTGGTTTGCTACAAAAGTCCCAAGCTGTCTAAAGTTAAGACAACAATCATGTACAGTCGCCTTAATCACGTACAGGCATTTTAGTCACGTAAATTCACCTCAATCACACACTGGTATCATGGGTAAAGAAGGGTAGAAGGAAGAAAGGTAACAGTCATATCCTGAATTATAAATTTTCACACAATGATTACCTGACTCTATTACACTTTAATTATTTGGCTCTGGGGGTACAGTAGAATAAAATATGGCAACAGGAACGAGCTGTTAGGTCTATTTATATGGACTGCTACCCAAAACCAACACCATCTAAAATTATACCGGAGTTCATGCCATGACTTGAATCAGTAGTTCATAATACTGGGGCTACACAACATTTTCCAGCACCAACACGCAGCTCGGTGCAGCACGAAAACAGCTGCTTTTTCATCAGGAAAATTTCGATAATTCCGGTGAGACGCGTTCTAACTGTAGACTGGACAGGGAGATATGTATACGAGATCAAATTCGGTCTGTAAATCCCCTTATCAAGTTAGAATTGTGCCACAGAATTGTGAACTACATGTTCGTGGTTCTGAAATAAACTTACATTAAGCTTGTAGCTCAAAACTACGCATAATCTCGCTATTAGTTTAAAATACTTCTAAACGCCCAGAAAAAATAAGCATATCCTCAGAAACACAATACATTGAAAGCTTATTTTGGAATATCCGTCTTGTATTGCGTGCTATGATTTTTAAGTGAAAATTTTATCGATGAAAACTTTTATAATTGATCACTACATTTTTGCAATCAAAAAATATTTACGTGCATAATAAGGCCACATTTAATAAACCTCACTTAATTTCATACAATTAAGGCAACTCATCCACTACACAAGTCAACTACTAGTTTATTTCTTCATTGTTATAACTTAGTGTGTGTGTGTGTGTGCTTCTCATGGGTCATCATATGCAAAAATGTACATACTAAAATAAAAACATTGTTTAAGACTCAAGGGTAGAACAAAACAATATCGAGGATTGCATTAATTCTTAGTTACTCAGACGCAAATAAATTCCCAGATTGTATTCAGCAATGAGACGTTGGTTGTTCAGCTCATCATTGTTGCGTGTTTTCTCACTGCAACTCGTCTGATGCTTCACAGTTCTCCCTTACATTAACTTAACGCTCACAACTATAAACATCAATAATTGATGTAGGAGTTGAACGCAGTTTGATGTATGGGCTAACTCTGCACGACGACCTCAAAAACGAAAGTGAAAAACTGAGACGTTTTCAGCTATCTTCCATTACACGCAATTCAGTGGAAGTGAAATTATTCCTTTAGATGAAAGAGCAGCTCATAAATTGAAAGATTTTATGGTAATGGAAATTTCCTGCCTGCCGTTTATGTGTTTTGGTTGACCCGTAACAAGGGGTAGGGCTTCACACTTTCACAATAATTATTCTGGACTCAAGAATGGAAAGCTGCATGACGAGAAGCTGCCTGGAGTCTTGTAGCTACTGTAATCCAAGATGCCCTTTATCTAAACTGTACAGCTAGAGCGTTATAGAAATACCTTAAATGTACTGCCATTTCGGCATCATAAATTCACTGAACATGATGGCAAATTACAGTATCAAACTTATTGATACAAACACAAGTTAGGAGTTCAAGGTAGGAGTTAATTTTATTTGAAAATTCTGTCGCACTTGCGTTTCATCTTATTCATCGTACCTAAAAAATGAAGAAGCCCTAGGCAGTGACATTCCATATGGACCAATTACCATTACCAGTCATCAATCCCCTTACAGATCGAGAAAGTATCATGTATATTTCGGCAGTCATGTTAATAATGCACCGGCACATACAAATTAGACAAGGTCGACACATATCGAATAAGAATTTAGCCCTTTTTTAGAGCATTCGATGATACTCGAGAGAGGTTGGCGTTTAGGGATCTGCTTCTTTGCTGCGTTTTCTGATGCAACAAACGAAAAATGGCCTTCAAAAGCGACTAGTAATCGCCGTCGACGAGGGACCTGTCAAGAATTGGGTCATGATGACAAAACTTGTTCCGCGTAAGTAGTTTTTAAGACGCAGCGTTTTTCTGTTGTCCAAAAACCTGTGTCTTCAACCTTGGTTTCTACCCAACTGTAGAACATTAAATCTAATGTCAAACTATCAATTAAGTCGATAAATAATGAATAAATAAGTGAAACTTTAGGCATTTTAGATATATGGTTTGAAATCACACATACTAAGTACTCATTCCATTTTTTTTAATTATTTAAAAAAATTCAAGAGAATTGTTCTAGCAGTCTTTATCTCAAAATAAATATCCGAATCTGTAATTCTGCACATTTTAACAGGAAACATTTTAAGGTGGAGTACTGTCACTCTGAGTGCAGCAACAGGAATATGAAGTCATTATTTGAAAGAGCTTCTCCTTCGTACAGTTCCAAAATTGTACGGTGAAAACATAAAATTAATATGACCTATGCTTGTTTAATAATTTTACTTATACTTGAACTTACTTTAGCAATATCAATTAATACTCATTATCCAATTACTACATCATTTTACCTGGGTAAAACTTGGCATTTACAGGAGGTAATTCTCTGATGAGCGAAGTGATTTGTCAAAAGAACACTGGTCTCACTATTAAGATATGCACTAATTAACCGCAACGTTCTAGGCTGGAGTATTAAAGATATTTTTACTGTACAAGGCTATTAATTTATTTCTACAACGTTATTTACCCACAAATAATCAACTTAAACATCACTTAAAATAAAACTATCGAACATGATTTTTTAACAATGGGATCTTTACCCTAAAATAATGATTATCATTTTGATTCCATGCAATAACGATCAAAATTTTTAATTCATACATGTAGATGTCTGTGAATCTAAAAAAATGCCTACAAAAGAGGTGATTATGTTTGACTCGGAGGTCAAGAAAAGCAACTTTTTCTTGACGTGCTTGCAATGATTTTCATTATATTCTTTTTAGGTGAACGCAATTGTTGACCAGCAGTTGTTCAAATATCCGAATATTTAATGAAACTGCGACTAAAGAACAGCTGTTAAGACTTTCTCTTAAATTGTACGCCTATATACAAGTCTTCAGTGTTATTTATATTTTTATTAATACAAACTTTCAGTGTTGTGTGTATACCTGTACAAGCCTTTAATGCTATGTATATCATTGGTAATACAAGCGTTCAATGCTATGTATATCATTGGTAATACAAGCCTTCAATGCTATGTATATCATTGGTAATACAAGCCTTCAATGCTATGTATATCATTGGTCATACAAGCCTTCAATGCTATGTATACCGTTGGTCATACAAGCCTTCAATGCTATGTATATCATTGATCATACAAGCCTTCAGTGTCGTGTATATCTTTAGAAATAATACGAGTAGTCAGCGTAATTTTAATAGGTAAAATATTGAGTCAGATCTAATTACTATTCATATGATGAATATTTGTCCGCATACAACAAAAATATGATGCCTTCTCCAGCAGCTCTACCAGAAACCAGCAGCTCTACCAGAAACCAGCAGCTCTACCAGAAACCAGCAGGTCAGCCAGAAACCAGCAGGTCAGCCAGAAACCAGCAGGCTTACCAGAAACCAGCAGGCTTAC
>VCRD01004301.1:0-41296 GCA_006783055.1 Trinorchestia longiramus
TAGTAGGGGGGAGAGGGAGTAGTAGGGGGGAGAGGGAGTAGTAGGACAACACGCTGCTGGAAACAAGAAGGCCACCGACAAGGAGGCACTGAATGAAATCGAGTCCAAAGAAGGTATGCCTGACGATCATAATATTTAAAAAAAAAATTCCTGCCTATTTTGTAGTTCAAGAGCACTTGAGAAAATAAATGAATAATAGCAAACGTGAAAAGGTATTTGAACGTAAAATTGAATGCATAAATAAAAGAGAAAATAAAGTAACATTATTGTATGATACAACACAATATCAAATTAAACTTCCGAGGTCAATGAGCAATCACTTTGTTTGATCATACTCTGATCGTCATGTTCTATTGAGAATTAAGACATAAATAGGTAAAATTTTAATTATATGACACAGGTGAAGTATGAAAACCGGCTTCCCTCTTGAAGTATACGTTCAGTTCATATTCAGAAACTATATTTTACATACTTCCATGAAAAAGTTCTACACGTAGTAAAGAAGTTTGGCACATTTTCAGGTGTCTGGTCGTACCGTGAGAAGAATATGATACGTACAAATAGAATGAAAATCCAGGCGTTTTTTAGATAAAAATGTTAACTTCAATGTTACTACAATTTGGAGTTAAAGTTTCAATTCAGCAGGATATTTTGCCATGGGAAAGCGCTCATGCCTAAAAAAAATCTGGTTCAAAATCTGGCCCAAAGCCCTTATGATTCAAAATTCATGAATATCTAAGAAGCGGTGCTCGGTCTGGACGAACAGAAAAAAATGATAAAGCGATTCTTAATACCAAGAAAAAGTACAATAACACAAAATGTTTCTAGAAATATCTTTCAAAAATTTGTTTTTGTGATGTCCGAGAAACGAAAATGACTGACGAGCTGTCAAGGAGGAAACTAGAACTGCACAAAATATTCATGTACTGCGCATAGCTGTCATACCAACGCTACATGGAACATTTATGACAACTGTAAAACTATAAACGTGTGAGATAACTAGGAAGTTACAATTTATGGAAAAAATATTAACTTTTTATTTATGTAATACTATTTTTTTGAAATGAGAAAAAATGGCAGAAAAAAATCAGAACGCAGTACTACGTAACAAATTTCTTTGATATTTCAGTGCCTCCTGCGGTTTTGAGGATACAAGAACGCAAAACTTTTTCTCACATCATGAAAGAAATATCGTAACTCATATATAACTTAACTATTAATTTGATAACGCTTATTAAGCATTGGTGTACTGAACGGGACACGAAACATCAAATTGTCGGTAGGTTAGTCCTCATAAAATATGTTCAATAACTGAAAATAATTTCTCTCTTAAGATTACCTGACGTTTTATTGAAAGTATCCTGCAGCTCACGAAGATATAGACAAGTAGCTAATAAAATTAATTGTGTGGAGATCAGATGCTTGAGAAATGTGGTAGGAATGGAACGGTTTGTTAGAGGGAGAAATAAAGAGTTGTGACGGACAGAGTTTTAGCGAACTGTTGGATAAGATGGAGTACTAAACATGGCAGTAGCTACAAGGCAGCGTAAAATGCGTCTGGTTAAGAAAATGATGAAATTCGGAGCAGGTTTGCCAACAGATTGGAAGATGAAGAAAGAAGAAAACTGGGCAGGAGAGATATATGTATGTCTAAGTCTACACAACTGTGTGTGCTAGAAACAGCAAGGATGGAAAGAATGTTCACTAATAGCATGACTCCGCCTCAATTCGGACTTATATTTGTGCCTAGTTTTCTCTCTAGAGTGCAGCACTAGAGGCAGAACAAGGCTATGAATTAACAATGAATAAACAGGACTACACCAGTAAGAGACAGCGGATCTTTGAGCGAATGGGAAAGTGGACACGTGACTCAAAACGACGGGTTTGGGTTTGCGTCAGTGTTTTCACGTTAGCTTCAATGCTTGTATTGATATTTGGCCACCTTCCTCAATAGATAGGAGTGGCGCAGAAGTGTATTATATGATGAGTCAAATTATACACTTTACTTTAAAATGTATTCAAAGAAACAGCTCGTTCAAAGGATATTGGATTAAATAACGAAGCAGTATATCGTACACTACTCTTCAGGTATGAGTTAATAAATGGTTTTAATATTTTCATTCACTTGAAGGAATCGGTAATGTAAAATTGTTGCATTAATATATCGCGTGAAAACATTTGCCACTTAAATAGCGACGTTTCGAACAGTCAATAAATATTGAACTGGAGTACTCGATTGTAATTGAGAAAACGGACATGCTTTTCTGCAAAAAAGGTTAAAACAATGCTGTTTAATAAATTAGCTGTGCTGAAAGCAAAGAGACAACAAGTTTTTCAAGACTTTATTTTGAATGTATTATGATCTACACGCTGTAAAAATTATTGTTGTTGATGGACTCAAGCATTTCTTATTTATTTTTCTTCCGCTGGTCATTTGAACTTGATGTAAAAACTACAATCCGTAAACAATGACTCAACCCACACAAATTATCGACGTTCAAAATATCAAAATATCAAAATATCAAGGAACATCACTTGACAATCGTAAATTTGTTCACGTTCTGTGAACTATAATGCAAGTAGCTCGATCTCATTTAAGTTTGTTGTTTCTACATCAGCGCCAGTCTGGCGGACACTGATAGAAGAATAGCGCCCCAGTCAGCCGCCTGTGTGGCTGAGCAAATTGAGAGACTGGCGGTTGTTCCTGAAGAATTGTTTCTTCATCTACCGACATCGTGATTGCCTCAGTGCCATTTCTGTGGCAAATAACAAGCAATTACAACCCCCCTTTGTGCAATGTTACCTTTACCTTCATTATTAAATTAGTGTTGTAAATTGCCAAGTGAAGAACATATTGAACAAACAACAAATATTTTGCCATTAATCGTGAACGTGAAGTAAGACGTATTTAAGATTTGTCAATGCGCACTGCATCGCTTAGCCTTCCATTATTCAACCATCAATAGTTATGCAAGTTGTCAATTGAAGAAAGTGATGAACAAGCAGGAAACAGTTTAACACATCACAATGAACGCATAGTAACAGGTACTCATAACTTGATTCTGTGCACCGAGAAATTGTACTCTTTTTATTCTATTTTTGAATCAATAATCAAAACTAGAATAACCTAAAAATAACATCTTGTTTTAGGTGTTACACAACACTTACACAGAATGATCAACTCACTGGAAAAGATTTAGTTGTCTACACTTTGAAAAATACAGAGTTGATCATTAACGATGTGGGACCATGACAATAAAATGTAGAATATATACAAAACAAAATATAAAATGCAGAATAGGTACAGAATTTTAACTATCGAGAGTGACGGTCGTTCGTTACAAGCATAAAAAAGTTCCTTGTCTACGTAAACACACACACACACACACACGCAAGACCACACCTGCGTTATAGACGTTGTGAGCAGAAATGTCAGCCTGCACATGCAATTTATGTTTGTTGGGTGTATAGGTATGAAATAGAGCTGAATTAGATTTTTTGCAGTTATGAGTAGAAGCAAATTTTTTCTAATCTCGTTATATGTGTCACTTTTACCTTTTTTTCTTATTAACTTGCTGATGACGAGTTATGGGTCTTTGACATCAAATGTATTAACTCAATACGCTGATTCTCATTGTAATTGATCTAAATAACGGAGTTCATAAGTTTCAGTCAATATCACCTCAACCCTACAATGTTACTCTTGAAGGTGCTTTACTACTCAGACGTGTTTTCCAACAAGATAGTGATCCGTTGTTTATCATTTCAGTACGGCTTGCTCCAAGAAAATGTCTCCCACAAAAAAGGACCTAACAGAGAGAGCGCTTTCAAGAAAGTGAGTCTACAAAAAGACTTCTCTTTCACAAAACAAAAAAAATGTACAGAGTGTATCTACAGACAGTGTGTGTGTCCCCCGGATATTTAATTTTCCAATGGAATAAACATTTACAGGAAACGAGAGCATGTCTCGAAAAAATTTTTTCCGATAGGAAATGTGTTTTCTGAGAAAGTACTGGCCTTCATTGAGTAAAAATATTTTTTTAAGACTGTGCCTCATCAGCAAGAGTGGCTATACAGGGCACTCAAAAGGACGTCATAATGATACTCTTCAACAGAAACTTGACGATATATCAACTTGTAACACATATTCTGCTTATTTTCAAGTTGTAATATGAAGTTCCCCACAATAGTTTGATAGCCAAAGTAGAAGCTCAAGGTATACAAGACAACTTCTGTGGATGGATACGAAACTGCCTCATTGGTCGCACTTAACGAGTGATAGTTCAGGATCAGGCTAGTGGCTGGGCACATGTAACATCAGAAGTCCCACAAGGGAGAGTTTTAGGCCCGCTTCACTTCATCATCTACAATCTACATCAACGACTTAGACGTTGTAATCATCAGTAAAACCTAGAAATTCATCGACGACACAAAACTCTGTCACTGAGCGTTCATCGAAAGAGACAAAGTAACTCTTCAATAGCCTGGTAAATAAGCCTCAACATTGATAAATGTTCAGTAATGCACGTCGGTGCTAATAAAAGGCATTTCCAACACACGATGAATTCGCACCTATTAAAACAGTGCAGCAATAAAGAGTTCTTTGCATCATCATCGCTGAAAATCTCAAGCACGACAAGCAAGTAGAAAAAAGCGTCAAAAAAGAGAGCAGGATCCTTAGTTTCATTGCAAGCCACTTTGAATACAAGTCAACGAACATAATATTACCGCACTATAAAACGCTATTCTAGTCACATCTGGAATCTACTTTGCAACTCTGGTCTCCTACCATACGATGAGACAGTAACAAAATGGAGAAAATTCAGCGCATGCAACGAAAATGATTCCTGAACTCCGCAATGTCAGCTACGAAAGGCGATTGCAGCAGCTTGAACTCTTCTCCCGATAACAAGAAGACTGCGAGGACATCTCATCGAGACCTACAAGTATCTCAACAGCCTTAACGATGTTACCCAAGAAGGACTTTTCGGCTGAGATGATAACGTGCAAATAAAAAATAAAGGTTAAAACAAATAATAAGAAACTTAAAGATATCAAAAGCGTTGAACTTTTTTTCAGTTAGAATTGTTAGAATCTGGAACTAGCTGCCCGCAAACATTGTTTCTGACGGCACTGTGAACATATTAAAAATCGCTGTGACTAATATTTGGTAAGAAACCCCCAGTACTATGAAGTACTGATTCAAAGTATGCCTTTGCTCCGGTATTCTATGAAAACAATGGACACTCACTCGTTGTGTACTATGGGTCATACAAATATTACATTTCACGGGCCCTGTAATAAATATATACTGCAAGTCGTATAACTATTGTGACCAAAGAGTTATAGTTATTCTGTACCATAAGTTATAGAATTTGATTACGCTAATCAAAAGCCCTGTAATTTGACCTGCGCGTCTAATAGTCAAAGTTATAGTTATTGTGAATACGAGTCATGTATTACTGTGTTATGCGATCCATAAAATTATGAGTATGATACCATGGATATTCAATTATTTATCATGAACCCTGTGATGAATAATTTTGTGATAAATAATAATTGTAATTGTACTTTATATGTTTGGCCAAAAGTTGCAAGAATTACCGGTAGGACTCAATGTAAAATTAAGGCTTTTACCAAGGAAATCATGCCGGAGATTACGCCATTTAATTTTCATCTGCAGTCTAGACAATTATTGGAGGGAAGAAATCCGCATTCTAGAGGCCAAGCACAAAATGAAGTGCCTCTCTTTTTGACTCAAAAAACCAAATTTCATAAAAGCATTATCATAAAAACGGGGAATAGGTGGGCAGGAACTGTTGACATTGATGGAGACTATGTGAAAGAATAAAAGATAACTATTTACGTTTTTAAATCCTCCGTGCATTGAATTAGAAAAAACAAGTGAAACTTATATTACTTCCTGATGCCTCTTATTTTAATAAATTCGTTAAAATTTAAGCATGCAGATACCCAGGAAGTAATCAATCCTATTCAAAAATTTTTAGTTCAAATTTTTTCTACATCGGTGTTTCTTGTTCCGTGTCTCGAAGTGAATAGAGGGAATTTACAGAAAATGTTTAGAGCTGCAAAGTTCATGATTTATAACACTAAAGTTTGCCTTTGTGTCCTGTTCAGGATGCAATTCATGCACACTGAATCTTGGCCACGTAGTACTAATAAAAAATTAGAATAATTTTTATTTGCTACTTTGGACAAGATGACTAGAGCATCACTTCGGATTACACCCTTGAAAGTTTACGACTCGCTTCATAGGAGGAAAATTCTCAATTACATCTTACCAAAAACGCTGAGTAAAGTTACTTTTATTTCAGAAACGTTCACTGATTAATAAGAAGTAAACACGTAGATGTCTAGTGCCCACCACCAAAGCCCTTCCGTGAAGTGACCGCAATGAATATCATCAATTTTTTTTACAATATTCATCAATTGAATTGGTTCAAAAACCCAGTTGAGAAGATGAATATAAAGGTTTCCTTGCCAATACAATATTGATAATAGACTTGTTAAGCTAAGCCATGATCATCCTTTTGAAGTTGCTGTTTATGCAAGGATCATTCTGCGAACCTCAAGCGAATATCAAAGAGAAAAGTGGGCTCATAAAACTCAATGTTTATTGCCAATATCAAAATTGATTTATTACTTTGAGGTTATTGTGCCCTGAAATGCAAATATTCCATGTATAGATGCATGCTTCATGCGTGCGAAGAGATGCAAAGAAATAAAATCAAAGATATTTGCAAACTTTTTACTCTACCTCACCGAGAGGCAAACTTATGTACGTACATTAGTGTCTATAACTACGTATTATACTCCTAGGCACACAGCTGATGGTGCTTCTTTTACTTCATCTCAAAAACAGTGATGAGGAGTAAAATTTTCTCAAGAATAGAATACCAGTAAATTGCGCTCGCTTAAATGTTTATCGCCGTGTATTTTCGTCCTAAATGGGTCTCCTGCTCTCAAGTTAAATTCAATTTACGTTCAACATTTTCTCCATTTTATAAAAGTCGAATCGAAGGGTAAGCTGCCGGATGCTATTTTTTTAGGGCATGTTGTTTTAAACTGAATTGAAATTATTAACCGAAGACACGCGGTGTACGTCTCACTAGATGAGCGTGATGCACTTTTGAAAATAGGCAACAAAAGCAGTCACTGTTTGACTTCCTCACAAAATCTGAGTTTCATTTTATAATTCATGAGTTTGTGAAGTTCTAAGTGAGACTAGTGCAAACAACGAAACACAAAATTGTTGCTAATAACACCAGATTTTTCATTCTCCTAAATACATAGTGTTTACTTTGGCTGCAACAGCTACTGACTTTTGCGTCTTTAGTGTATAAGAAAGTCTCAGATAGTTAACCAGCAGAACAATAATTATACTAGCTTATTTAGCTAATTTCAATTGCAGATGTAATGTAAAGGCAATACAATGCTACAACATACGAAGGAAGAAATTGAGAATACCAACAAACGAGCTTTAGATATTATAACAAGACGCACGAGTGACAAGTAGTTTTTTTGCCGACAAAGGTTCAGTACAATTCAGAGCCCACGATTTCCTGTCCGAT
The DNA here is from genome assembly GCA_006783055.1 of Trinorchestia longiramus. Taxonomy (NCBI): domain Eukaryota; kingdom Metazoa; phylum Arthropoda; class Malacostraca; order Amphipoda; family Talitridae; genus Trinorchestia; species Trinorchestia longiramus. The sequence continues at coordinate 7,593 of VCRD01004301.1, forward strand.
TTCAGAAGAAATTCATTAATTAGAAGAAATTAATGAATTTCTTTTGGATGAATTCCAGAAGACATTCATTAATGTAATAAATTTCAAAAAGATTGACAGGTTAATTGGAGTATGTTAATAAGTCAGAGCACAAACGGAGGTCATTTAATTCCTAAGACTCGATCTGATTAGTTCTCTTGTATGTCACTTAGAAGAAGGTCAGTCATGCAAGGATAGTTCTATTGAATACGATCAACAATCTGATTGCCACCACTCTGAGAAGACTGGTGGTAATCATTGCCACCTACCATCATACAATGTAATCACACAATGATTACAACAATCACACAATGTACAGATTGCAGTATGAGATGTAATAAACACCGCTATACTGCACTCATTGTTGCTCACGTCTATATCAAGTATTTGTTCAGCTTACCTAGACTTGTATTGACGTACTCGCTATGTCTTGCGAGACTTAAAAAAGACGCGTTAAATGTACGCACATAATGCACCCTAATATTTTTCCCCATCATATGTGCTTCATGGGAGGAGTATACCGCTTTCAGAAAGAAAGGTCTCTCGGTTCTAAGATTCCTGAGGTCTTGCTCCTATTACGCAGAAGTTCAAGACCTAGATGTTTGTATTGCTGGTTCTTATGGATAAATCATTCGGACACCACGAGGCATCGAGCCCTTGACTGAATGAGTCCGTCACTCATGTACTTTTAAAAAATCTCATACTGTGCCTATACCCACTAAGAAAACGAGAGAACCTCAAACCTAATTATGTAGACAGAATAATATTGACTTGGTGCAGAAAGTCATTTGAAGTCTCAGATGCACAGATGTTTTCAGTTCTTTTATGCTAATGAAAATTTATTGGCACAGGAACACCAGCTGTCGATTTTACTTTGATTTGCACATGTAGCTTCAGTAACTTTCTTCGTTCAGTTTCATGAGGCAAGACCATTTATTCCGTGCATAGTCACTCTCAGTTAAGATGAACATCGCGATTGAAACTTTAGCTTTTTCACTAATTTTCCTGTGGCAACATGCGTCGAAACATCTGAATTCATTTTGTCATAGATGCAAGTTTCTCCCTATTCATACATTCTTCATGACTGTATGTTGGTCTCTAGTCCAACATAAACATGCTGTACTAAAGAAAACGATCTATAAACATATTTTTCGTTCGTTTCTAAGCACATACGAGTATTTTACAAGAACGAAATCAGTACTAGAAGTTACGGTATGTAAATAAAGGAAGAGAATTCCTTCGCTTCTCAACAGGTCCACGTTGTAAGCAATTGTCGTGCTCTGTTATAAGTTACGCTGATAATTGCCATTTTTATTGCAATAAATAGACGTAAAATACTAGAAATGCTCGTTTTACAGCTAAGTTCATCTATGTCTTAAATATCCCTTAAGAAGCCGATAGTTTGTGAATATTTACTTTTGTGGAAGAATGAATTGTCACCGATGTTGTTCCTGGCATTGCAAACAGAAAAAATAGGGCTTTAGGTTAAGCATGCTTCTGTCTAACCAAAATTGAAAGAAAAATTCTCTTTGAAAATTGTTTTGAAACCTCAACCAAAGACATTTTCTTGCCATGGTAAAAAATAATCATTTTTTAAACTGAATCTCATGGGCGAAAACTTATTCAAAAAAACTACACTTTTGACTTTACAGATTCTTCTGCAAGGAGACGTGACCTGGAAGGCAGTTGAACTTACCCAGAAATATTCTTTTTTGAAGCCCGGTATCCTGACATGCGAGCCACCGATCTGGTAGAGGAGATCGAAGAAGAAGTCCACATTGTCCATGGCCCTGATGCCCTCGTCGATGGAACTCATAACCACAGTGGCGTGCTCGGCCAGCTCCAAGGACTCCGCTTGCTCGTCCGGAGTTTTGAGCTCGCGGAACTTGTCGAAGAGTGACAGCAGTTCCGCGTTGCGCTCGAACAACCTGCACACAACACACAACTTTGAAAATGCATTCCCATCCCTTGTTAAACATTTGAAATTCTCTCTCTTTTGCAGGTCGTACAGATTGAAAACAAAGTAAAAACTTAAGCTATCTTCTGACCTGCAGGTACATGGATAAGTTTTCGACGCCCCAAACAAATACGACATAGAAGAAGAAGAGAAAAATGCATTCCTTTATGCCGCTTGTCCCTGTCAGCGATTTGTGAACAATGCAGAAGTTATTGACGGAATTGATTTTTTTTGGGTGCGGATATAATATATGAACAAAAAGTTAATTTTCATCGAAAAACAAAGGAAAGAAAGGCATTGTACGTATAGGAGAAGTTTGTAGCTTTTCTGTGCTGTTTTCAAATCTTTCGAAAAACACCTAAAATCAGTTACTACAAGAAATCAGATAATTTCTTGAATGCCGCAAAACAATTACAAATCAACGTTTTTTTGGATCAACGATCGAATCAATCGCATTATTAAACTTGAGAATTATAGAATGTTATTAAATTTAATGGCAGCCTATTGTAACCTCATTAGATACAGTCCAAGAAAATTCGACGTTACTGAGGCACAACACGGAAAAATGTTGATATTATTAAGCGGTAGAAAACTGGTATTTTGGAACTACGATGCAATTAACAATGACGTAGTAATTGGCGCTTGAATTCGACAGGAAAAAACGAGCGCAGTCCTTACGCACAGGATAAAACGAGCGTAGTTCTTACGCACAGGATAAAACGAGCGTAGTTCTTACGCACAGGATAAAACGAGCGCAGTCCTTACGCACAGGATAAAACGAGCGCAGTCCTTACGCACAGGATAAAACGAGCGCAGTCCTTACGCACAAGCTTTCACTCGAATTAATAATGCAAATTTCATCATGAGGACGCCAGCGTTTGCCAGAAAAGTGGAAAAATGCTTGGTATACTAGATGAATATAGGGGCATTTATTATCAATTTTCTGCTTATTATTAAATCGTGAGTGAACGAAAGATTAACGATGATACAGAACACTAGAGTTATAAATTCCAACACGGAAAAGTACAAAATGAAACAATAAGTTTACTTAACATGAAGCGGTACGAACACTATTGGAGCCAGCGATATGTTGTTCCGAAAGGAAAGTTCGTACGAATACAATAGAGCATGCAGGCTTCAACGCCGCTCTATTTCCATGAACAAAGGCCAATCCAGGAACTAACGATCATCAGTCACCATACAAAGGACAACATGCACTTGCAAAACTTCTGACGACCAATTGTGGATAGCAACACTAGAGAACAGCATGGACTTGTCCTGATACGGAAGAAAGTTACGGCATAGCTTTGTCCTGGATAATTGAATTATTTTTGCAGTGGCTAGAATGTTAGCGATGCGAGTGATGTATTTTTACATTCATTCAAAATATAGTTTGACGCACAGCTTGCTTCATGTGCAACCACAGCATGACATTCTTCGAGTGCTTTTCTCATTACAGGAAGCAAAATACTTGAGTACACGCATAGTTTTATGAGCCCGCTCATGAGGTAAATTTGATCTTGCTACTTTAATGGTTCGAAGTTCATAATTTGTTACACTAAATTTGCAAAAAGAAACTTAAAAATAAATTTATAGACAAAAATAAAAAAAAACTTCCTGCACCCATGAGAAATAGCAGGAGCCAAAAAAAGTGAATAAAAGAGAAGTCAAATTGACTTCTACGAGGAAGAAAGAAATCAATAAAACGTGTACAACAGCAGCTAAACTCCAAGCAACTATCAAAGACCGTGAATAATATTGAGACAACGACTTTAACAGTTCCCTTGACAAGTAAAATTTTCCTAGTATTTTACAATAAAGGTTCCCCAAATTGACTTACGAATAAATTAAGTTCAAGCTTCTATGAACTGCAGGGAGAACGCCAAGCAAAGAACTGCCTTCTCAAAAGTGCAGGCTTGTCATAATTAAGACGCGTCTTTCCTTTCGCTTCTGGGGCATCGCTCTTGAAAAGCAATAAGCTCCGTTCTCACCACTTGACATTTGCCGAGTTCTTATTGTAGACAACTTTGTGTGAACGTGTGAATACCCAGAGACTTAAAAATCACACCATGTCTGTATAAAATTAATTTCACAGAATCGATGGGCCTGTATACACATTCTCATTCATTATTCTAGTATTTCAACTTTCTACACAACTACCTAATCATTTTCGAGTCCATTTTCGAAGTCCAAGTTACAATTGACTTGCGTTGATCCTGTTTCACAAATTAAAGAAGCTTTAATCTCAGTACATCTGTGTATTTAATGTCATTGTACTTCTATACAATTTAAATTTTTAATTAGGCCCATTTATAAAAATTATTCACATTTCAGCTCTTTTAGCATCAAAACCAACATAAAAGACGAAATACGAATGTTCCTACATATTCACAACAAAATATGACAGTAGGCTGAACGGTGTCGGTGATCCACTACAGCGTCTCTAACACGACACTTTTAATCCTTTGGTAACTGACGGTAGTTCTGGCTATCGTCGTGTTCACAGCACGCGAAGTTAACTTTGCTTCTTGTGGAAACGACCTTTGATAACCCACGCAACCGCCGCGCCCTCAGCAAGCAAAATTAACTTTGCTTGCTGTGACCAAAACGGCTGTCAGCGGCAACCAAAGATCCCGTCATTCGCCAAAGCTTTAATTGAGCACTGTCGTACAGGGTGCAGCGACGTAACTTCTTTTTTTTCAAAGCAAAGCGCTTTGAAAAAAAGCTATATTGCCGCACCATGTACCAGAAAATTTAAGAAACGCTTTCACTATGGGACTTCTGTAACGAGATCGAAAGAAACAGAAAATGCCTTATCTGGGAACCTACCCATCCAGCCGACATTACTTTACTGAACACGCCCTAAACTAGTCGTACAGCTGTCATTACTGTACTGAACACGTTCCAAGCTATACCTACAGCTGTCATTACAACACTCAGGCCGCCCTAACAACGATTATTCTATCAAAACGTTTCATTTAGGTCGTTCAAGTCAAGTTCCAACCCAAATTTTCTACTGAAAATTTAACCTTAGAAAAGCCATGACAATGGCGATAAAAATCGATTACCTCCTAAGCGAAAGGGGAGAACTCTGTCAAATTCTATATAGTAGGTTTCTGAAAGTTAGAATGGTTAAGTTCTAACTTCAAGGTTTCCCAATGAAAGTTCAACCTTAGTTTGGTGACAGTGCCGTCGATAAACTTTTTATGAACTTCAGCGCAGATTGGAAAACTTTAAATTGACACTTGATTAAGAAAATTTCGAACTGAACAGAGAAAACGTTTCCAACAACTTAAGTTAGCGAAACTGAATGAGGATTCTGAACACCATGTAAGATGTTCAAATGTGTGCTATGAATTACATATATTATTCTAAAATAATGGTTAATCTATGCAGTTACAACAAAAATGGTCTATGATCGCAATGATGTCACCAGTGATATATCTAAGATCCATCCTCATAAAGGAACACCTATAGCACGCTCAGCAATGAACAGTTTTTTCCTCAAGTTTGCGAGAGTAAATTACGCAAATTCACGCTGGATTTACGCACTTGAATACTTCAATTAAGCCTAATACTCGGTTATTTCAGTTTCAGGTTATAGTTTCACTACGCTTTCAGTGAGCGCCCCATCTAGCGCGGCTCGATGCAATTTAAGCTCTTCACTAAATAATATGCAACGCTCGAAAACTTCTAGAAAACTACTAGCTATCGAATTTAAGACGTCAAGACTGCCAAGCTAAAGCGCAACCGGTCTGATGCATATTTAGGTGAGTAGTCGCAACTCGCTCAGATGTGGTGAGCCAGGTACAGAAAGGTAACCAATTTATGGATAGAACGAATCACTTTAATATGCATCACAGCTTCCGACTCGCACCCTCACTTTATGAATTAAGAAAATACACAGCTTTTTACCCACGTCATATCGTTGGAGAAGTCAACTGTTTTTACGACAGTACGAAAGTTGTTGATCTCAAGCGGTGGGACATTCAAAAACCGTCAGATGATGTCCCCCACGAAAGGCTTTAAGCTGAAGTGGGAGTTTATTGTATGTGAAAAAGGTGCTATTTTCGATGGATACGAATCTGGCTCACTGGTTGCACTCACCGTAGGAACATTGGTACCAATTTAACAAACGGACGCATGATTTATCCGGGGTGACTCGAGAAAGCGCTCTAGACTCGCTTCTCGGCATTATTTAAGTATATCGACGACTTTGACCTCAGAATCATAAGTAATAATAACAAGTTTGCAAGCGACACGAAACTTTGAGACACAGCGTCCGCTGAGCAAAACAAAGTAACCATTCAAATAGACCTTAACCGGTTACTCCCATGGAGCAATGAATGAAAAAACAGCCTCAATCCTCACAAACTTTTACTAATGCTCATTAATATTAATAAACGCGACTCACAACGTAATAAAATGAACGGCACACCTATTGAAGCAGTACAGCAGCAAAGAGATTCGGTATCAATATCATCCAAGACCTGAAGCATGACAAGTATAAAAAAGGGTCTAAAAAGCGAGTTAAATTCTTTCCACAGCAATAAACTTTGACTACAAGTCAAAATACACAAGTTTATTTTATCTATTAAGCACTAGTCCGACCACAGATGGAACACGCAGTGCAATTCTGGTCCTTATCTCACGATGAGACATCAACAAAATGCAGAGAATTCAGCGTAAAGCAACGAAAATGACTTCAGACCTCAATAACTTAGTTACGAAGGGACTTTTGAACAGCTTGAGCTCATCTTCTTAGAATATAAAATACTGAGAGGACAACTAATCGAGACACAAATATCTTAGAGGCTTCAAAGATCTTAGCTGGAGAAGGCTTTCCGACAGATCCAGTAACCTAGAACCCCGAAAAAAGACCCACTAATTATGAAAACTTCAGAACACCACAGGCTCTACATTTTTCCCTTGTTGAAATTGTCAGAATTTTAAACCAAATGCTTGAAAGTATCGTTGTTCGTACCATGAACACATTCAGAAATTGTCTTGATCAATACCAGATGAGGAATTTCCTAACATTCTGAAGAATTGGTTTGAGGTCTGACAGGAACTTCAGAGAAAAAGAGAGAGAGAGAGTGAAAGAAAATGAATTTTCATGTATTGGACTATTACAGGGAGTCCTCGAGTTACGAACAAGGATCTTCTTCATTTATGCGCCATGTTACCATGTATTCAGCCACGCAAACAAAATAACTAGCATGTACAGGGTGGGGCAAGTCAAATGCCCGAGTTTTGAAAGACTATTAGGAAAAGTAAAACAATACGTACAGATCTATTTGTTGTTTTATTCGAATCAGTATACAATGCCGTTTGTGGGCTCACTTTCTGAAGATGGTATCAGGAAGATGGTGACCATCTGTAACGATGCACTTTTGAAGGCGATGTCTGAAGTTTTCGGTTGCTCTTCGGCACATCTCAAGGGGCATTGCAGCGATTTCCTTCCGAATTCGCATCTTCAATTCTTCCAAATTGTGTGGCAGACTTCTAAACATTTTCTCCTTCAGATATCCCCTCAGGAAGAAGTCGCAAATGCTCAAATCAGATGAGCCACTCGACATCACCCCTCCGAGAGAAGAGGCGTGCCGGAAACATCTGTCGCAATTTGACCATTGCAACTTGAGCAGTGTGGGCTGTTGCTCCATCCTATTGGAACCAGTTGTTTCTAGATTTGTTTTCTCACTTAATTCTTCCAATTTTGGCGCAAAAAAGTCTTCCAACATCGCAAGAGAACGTTGAGAGTTGACGGTGACAGATCTCCCATCCTCCTCAAAGAAATAAATCCCAATTACCCTAAATTTGGAAACTGCATACCAGACAGTAACTTTAAGGGAATGGAGCGGTCTTTGTTGAAGTTCTCTTGGGTTGTCTTCGGCCCAATAACGACAATTTTACTTATTCACGCTTTCAAGAAGGTGGAAGTGCGCCTCGTCACTGCTGAAAAAAGTCGACGGTTCGGGGATACGGTTCAACATTTCTTGGCAGCAATTCGTGCGATTTTCAAAGTCAGTGGGCTTTAATTCTTGAACAATCGTTATTTTGTATGGATAGAATGATAAATCGTAACGCAATACCCGCCTTAAAGATCGGTTAGACAGGACCAATACAAGTGAATGCTTCCGGGTAGAGCGTCGTGGTGACTGTTCGACAGCTGCTTGAACTAAGGCCACATTTTCCGGTGTTCTTACCGTTTTTGGTTCTCTACTACCCCTAGGTCTTCTTGTCGAACCAGTATCTTCCAATACTTCAACCCAAAGCCTGATTGCCTTGCCATCAGGGATGAGACCATGACGTAGAATGTTGAAGTGTAGGCGGAAGGCGCGCTGAGTGATGACGACGGAATGGCCATTTTCGAGATACGTGCGCACTGCAAAGCCGCGATGTTCACTAGACCAAGGCATGGCTGCTACTCAAAACGGCAGAATTTGGTGGTCACAACGATACCACACACATCTTACCATCACCAATACAGGCGTTAAAAGCGCCTTTCAAAACTCGGGCATTTTACTTGCTCCACCCTGTACTACGCTCGATTCGCAAGCTACGAACGGATTTCCGTAAAGCAGAACAAGAATTTGTAAGATATACGGCGCTCGTTGCAGTAAATTGAAATGACGTAAACCGGGGACTCTGTAATCAAGCGACATCAAAATCCGTTTGTTTTTAAATACACTATTACCCTTGTAGTGCCTCATCAGAGTGCTGAGTTAAAATTATATGAAAGAGGAGACAAAAAAGTTGCCATCCTAATCTTACTTATGACGTAAAAGACTATGAAGTCTTAGGATCAAACACTCCGTAAAATGGATGCTTTCTTACGTTAAAAAATACGTACTGGTGCCGATGCGTGTCATTGCTGACTAGAGTGCAACCGTTGCTCTTCCTTCTTCTACTCTCATTCTTCTACCTGTGCGTGATTGATATCTGACAGAAAGGGACTTTGATAGCAAGCCGAAAATGGATCACTTGGCTCGTTCCTGTTGTTAGATTTTATTCTATTCATAGATCTATTTGAATAAAATAGAGCCCAACAATTATGTGTAAATCATACTCGAATATTGAGATTTTTTCAAGTTTCGATGAGCAAAGGTTATATTCCAGTACTTCTTACTGACTGCAAGCTGCGTAGAAATTTGACACTACGAAAACGGCGTAGCTACAAAAATGACTAAAAATTTATTTGTTTCGACGGGATTCCATAAAATGATACGACCTCGAAATTACGAAGGAGTATTTGGCGGTCATCAAGACTAGAACTTTTCACCCTAAAACAAGTCGACTTTCAGTATATGAACGTAGTACGAGTGTTGACTGGCGGGTTTAACGGTCTGTTCACGAATTTTTGCATCGTTCTTAGAACGAGGCATGCGCGAAAAGTTCATCATAGCTCGTAAGTTAAAGGAAAGAATTCATATGAGCTTCGCACGACATGTTTCATGGCCTCTCACAGCCAAAAGCGTACAGTCTCATTGCAAATGCTGGACGAGTTCTCAGGCAAAATTTTTAGCGAAGCAGGGCGCCAGGGACGTTCTCAAGTGTTTGCGCGCTATTTATTCACACAAGACTTCCAAAAATTCTCGACTTCTTTGCATAATGTTTGAGTTACGACACTTTTTCTTTGTGACGGCATGCCATAAACATGGCACTCGTTTGAAGAGCCAACTAAATGGCGGAATTACGCCAGAGGACTGACAAATGAGAGGTGAGAGTGCGTTCCTATTCTGAACTAAACGTGCCATGACAGAAGCGTTGGCGCGCACTGTCGCTTCAGGGTTTGTTAGGGATGTCAAGAAAAAGGATGGTGACTATCATCGACATTATATATTGTAAACAAAAATATGATGTTGTAATAAAATAATGGGTTAATTATGGATGCTTTAACACGATAAATGACAACGTGAATGCGTTGACTGTACATGAACTGTAGATTCGAAATGCCAAAAACAGCATAATCCTTCCAATATTTAAAATTTTAGTGTAACTTCATCCTGCATTTCGCCTGCCTAATCGGACAAATTTCTGAAAAATCAAGGTAATAAAATTCGATAACGGAAGCATTTTCGTCTATGATTCCAGTTTGTATCATACATACAAACATATCTTGCCTAAAATTCGTTGCCTATAAGCTGACTCCAGGGCCAAAAGTGCCCACAGAACGAGTGTTTCAATGCATCTTCACACGCAACACTATGAATCAATTGAGGACAAGCATAAGTCACTGCAGGCAGCGAGGGTTCGACCAACCTCTAAACTTCCATGTACCGTTGATGGCGAAGAGGTCGTTCTGTTGAGAGGAATCTAAGAGCTTCGGCCTCTGAACGGCCTTCCACATAATTGGGAATTCTTCTAATCTTGAGGGACTGCCGAGAGCATTATATCCCACAATCAGTATTTTTTCACGAAAGAAAGTTTTCAGTTTACTTCCCGAATTGCCCTTTCATCTGTCATCTCTCCTACGCATCCCACAAAGCACATACTTAACTGGGTGCTTACGTATTATCGGGAGGACCTTTAAAAAAACGACTCAAAAATTAAAGTAAATTATTTATTGAAACGGTTAAAACAATAAAATAACCTAACCTAACCTAACCTAACCTAACCTAACCTAACCTAACCTAACCTAACCTAACCTAACCTAACCTAACCTAACCAACAAACCCTGTGAAAAAAAAGAAAAAGTAAAAATCAAAGGTCCTCCCGATAATACGTAAGGACCCTTAACTGAGTAAATGTTTCACTTTCCATCAGAAGTACTGAAACCTACGCATCCATACGACAACTAGATGTTGACTAATAATTATCCACAGTAAAAATCAACTTGCAATGGACAATACGAGTACTTGCCCCTTAGCAAAAAATGATGCTTTCCGTATTTCTTTACACCCCGCTATCCGGTTTAGTTTTAGCGATGAAAATTATCTTTTCAGAGTTTTTTTATAATGTTTCAGGAGTCACAATTTCTTTGAACAAAACAAGCAAATTTTTATCACAAAAGTGGCATCGAGGCCTACGAAATTAGATGACGGAAGCTATCAGCAGTGTTGAACACGGTAAAACTTGCCTAGCATCTAAGATTGTGTTTACATTACACGTAATGTATACATCTGCAGGACTATTGTTTGGAGGTCAACAAAACTGCTTAGCAAAAATGGCAGCGAGGCTCCTTAGGCAACAAAGATTCATTGCATTGAACAATTTATTCATTTTTCAACTTTACTTCAAATTCTTGGATTATCTCAGGTTTTTATTTTCCTGTATCTGCGTCAATTGTTGTTGCATTTAATATGAACCCATCGATAAGTAGGCACTGTTCGCAGTACATTACAGTCAAGTATACATACTACCTACAGCCAGCGTAATAAATCATCAAACTTAACCCTCAACAGTTCCAAATTGACAACCTGATTTAGAGACCCAGTGCCAGAGATCGTTGGTACACTTTTGGTTTTTCACCACAGATTTTTTTTATCGAGCGGCGGATACTTGAATGAGGAGAAAATTCTCAGTTCCCTTAGATGTGATACGTCAACGCAAACCTTACGCGTGACAGCGTGAGAAGATCGTTCAAAGTTTGAGACGGAAATCACACTTTACTGGTCTCTCTAAGCAAGACCTCGACATTGTCCTCTCTTGAAGATATTGAGCAACCAAGAAATTATACAAAAATCCCACTATATAATAATACACAGTTCGTTGTTTACTTGCTTAGTTCGTCTCTCTGTCACGCTCTTGAGGAATTAGATACGAGAAAATTCGTCTACTGAATAACAAGATGAGGTACCATAAAACTTCATCCCTGAATTACGATGGCAAATATAGTTTCTGGAATATATGTTCGAAAGTCGAAATACTGAATGCTGAAATAAATTGTTTTTCACATGTATTAATTTCTCAATTGAACAAGTATACATGTATTGTAAGAATTGTATTGTGGATATCAAAGACACATCCTTCAATCGGGGAAATTCCTTCGCAAAGGCCGCGTCCACTGGCATTTCAAAAGAAAAAATTCGGTAAAAAGCCCGTGATTTTTTCACGGGTGGGTCTATTAGTGATATCAATATTTTACCAAACTTTCACCCTGCAATATACCTTCGTTTTCTTTAGCTTTTTTCTCTGTTCTTCTGCTGAATCGAGTGCATTCTAAATTTTACCCAAAACTTTAGTACAGTTGTGAATGCAGCAACAATTTTTTTAACTTTTTGTGTTCAGAGTGGACGACTCAAAACTTTTCGGTTGAATTTCGTTAGTGAAATACTGATCTCACTGACTGGGGAAGAAGGAATAAACATAGACGCAAATTTGACTTAACGAAAAGGTCAATTTAGAATTACACAAGCATCACAATAAGTGATGGCATCAGGCAGTGCATTGGATTAGAATAAGGCAATAGGATCGGGCCGTTTGGCCTATTCTTGGCTTGATGCCGCCGTACATAGATCAAAACTAATTACCTGAGTTCTTATGGAAATTATACAGAAATAAAATCTAGAACAAGAGGCTCCAAAAACAAGTTTTTAAAGGCAAGAGTGGAACACTAATCAAAAACATAACTTCAAAGCGAAGAGAAATACAACCACGAATTCGTTGGTTCGTGCTCAAGCGTTGACGTTCTTGTACTCACCAGGCTCTCTGGCACGTGCTGCTTAAAATAAATAGGAAGTTTTCATCAGTTTTGTTCAAGGCGCTTGAGACCATGCAGTGAGTCGAGTACAGTATGATCACCACCAAAGTTTGATAATTCGATGAATACACGTGCATGAACAAATATTTTGTAAAATAGTGAATGAAACTTTTTGGGAAGGGACGGAGCCAGAGATTTGAGCCTCTTAAAATGTACAGAAAAATGATTTGCAATATTGGTAAGTTTAAAAAAGGGACATAGAGTAAAGAACGAAAACTGTGTCTTTAATTTTAAAATGTACATATGATGTCACTCAGTCTTATTTCGTTTTCTTCTCTTTGTAAACATATTTTGTCGTTCTTTACTCTATTCCGCTTTTCTTAAACCTACACATGAGTCCGATTATTTTGCAATGATTCAAAATGATTTTGTTCCTTGATGAGCTCAGGTATCCCAAACATCCATACATGCGTAATTTGAGGGACCATTTCTTTCTGTTTACGGTACTGCTCAAAAAGAATAAAACTGACCATTATAGAAAGTTCATTATACTTTGGACAGCATGGGACTCGGTTGGGACGGAACCCAACAATGGGCTATAAACGGCTCGTTTATGTTGCCATATTCTATTCTATTGTACAGAATGTAGGTGTCATGTTACTACTCATGGTAAGACAAAAAAAGGCAATTTTGACTCTCAGATACAGGGTCACTTCAGCTTGCAGTGTACAGACAAGAGCTGTTGGTTCAGATGTCGATTCCGTGCTCGACATTCAAGGATCTACCGCTAGAGAGACGAGGAGGTCATCAAGAATTTAAGATAAAGGCAGCTGTATTACCTTGCCAACCTGCATATTGATTTAACACAGTGGGAACAGAATTATTTAATAAGAGAGTTGAGATTTTGAGTAAACGGAATACGAAAATAAGAATAACTCTTGCTCGTTGTAATACAAAGTTGTCCATAGTGCCAAGAGTCGGCTGATCATAGTAGTAAAACCAGTTATACTGGGTTCACAAGAATTGGACAAGTGTATAGCATCCATATCCAAACTTAAATGTTCATAGAACGTAACACTGAGTTGCAAGCGTAGTTTTCGTTTCAAGATACGCGCTCCATGTGAGCTGAAGCTTGGGCAGGGTGCGGCAACATAACTTCCATTTTTTCAAGCAAAGCACCTTGAGAAAGGAAGTTATGTTGCCGCACCCTGTATATAATAGCAAGTACTCAATGTGAGCTGAATTGGCATGAGAGTGCATGTTCAAATGCAAGATGGACAGCTGGAACACCGAAAGATAGACTCGAATTTTCTAGCAATGAATTTTAAATGTAGAGAGCGAAAATGTTACGGAACTCAGCTTTAAAAAACTAAAAAACATTTACAAATTTTTTCACGCTCCTTTTTATCTTTGCGTTACTGAAAGCCAACACTAATAGTTGTAAATTCAACATATGCAAAAATCAGCTTCCAAAATTCATACATTACAGAGAAAATTAGTAATACAAGTCTAGGTGTATGAAACCTAGGGTATACATGTTTATGGCTCGCTTACTCCATAGAAAACGAAAGTTATAGCCTACTCCATAATTGAATACGTTTCCTGCGATTGCCTAGCCGGTACAAATCATTACTTTGTACACATAGTCCCTAGAAAGCTTTGAAAAAATTACAGAACATAACCTGAGTGACCCACCGGTGGGTCACTTCGCAGGAAATGTGTTAAGGAGTATAATCAAGCAAATTTTAATGAAACGAGAAAAAAACTTTTAAAACCTAAGTTATTAAAATAATTGAGGGTTTTAACATGAGAGATGCTGCTCATAATGAAGAAAAAATTTCTAACTCTTTCATGCAGATGTAATTATTCTCGTAGTAAGTTTTTTTTGTACTTTTCTTTGGTAGTTTATTTCCGAATGTATATATGAATGTATGTAAATACAAAACGTAAGCTGATCAAATGTGAACATAAATGCTCAAAATTAGCCGAGCTACAAGTTACAGAAGGCATTTAAGGCATTTAATAAATGCCTTAAAAATATGAAAATAAAATTAGATTATTTTGGGAGGTTTAGATTCCTGGATTCCTTTGATTCTCTTACCCCACTGTTTTATTAAGCACCATTATTTTTAAACATATGATCCCTAAATCCAGCATCTTCATCGCATAAAAATAGACATGATTATCGTTGCGCAATTGACAGACGTGTCTTTCCGTTGTCTAACTTTTTGCTCGAAAACGGTCTACGGGAACGGAAGTTTGACACGCATTGCTGAAAATCAAGCTAATTCATATCTTCTGGCTCTACATTTTTAAACAAACCCAATGACCATGAAACTCTTTGTAAAATGTAAATAAATTAGAAGCATGCATTTTGGCCAGGGCCCAGTCAAGCATGCGGACAACAAACTCAGCGTAATACAATTAGGATAATAAGCAGCGGGCGGGAGAACAGCGGTTGCATGGAGCTTGAAGCTGAAGTGCGAAAATACAACGACCTTGTGTGAGCAAAGCTGTATCACTGATACAGCTGTCATTACTGTACTTAGCAAGCCATGCAGCTGTCATTACTGTACTTAGCACGCCATGCAGCTGTCATTACTGTACTTAGCACGCCATGCAACTGTCATTACTGTACTTAGCAAGCCATGCAACTGTCATTACTGTACTTATCAAGCCATGCAGGCCATGCAGCTGTCATTACTGTACAGCACGCCATGCAGTTGTCATTACTGTACTTACCAGCCTTAACCTGCTCATACAGCTGTTTTCAATTGGCATGTCAAAATTTAACGATGCAGTTGTCATTAGTTAGAGCACTAAGCTCTATCCATCATATAGGACGCCTTAACTGACGTTACAGCCGTCAATAGATTGTGTGTGAATCAATCATCAATTAATTGTAATTTACCATCAATGAAATGTAATTCAACATCAATCAACGGCAATCGAAAATCAATAAATTACAATCCACCATAAATCAGTTACAGTTCTCTATCAATAAATTGCAATCCAGGGTCAATTAATTACAAAGCATCATATCATTCACGAGGCACGTGCACTGCGATCCAATCAGACGTTCAAACAAAAGACTGGCACGCAGGGTTTGGTGGTGGCCTCTGCAGCAGCTGCCAAAACTCTTCATCAGGACTACTGGGCAAAATGACCAGAATTAACATCAGTGCCACGACGGCCTGGCATTCTTGAAGGTAACCCTCTTCGGCCCCATCTCGCTAGGTCCTCCAAAAGACGCCTTGCATAAAACTATAGTACAGGGTGTCTATAAAGTCTCTTTACCATTTCAAATAGTCATTACAAATGCAATTGATAAGATATTTTATTCAGATTTGTTCTATTGTATTCAGTGTTTATTAAGGGTTTTAATCAAATTTTGCATTTGTGTGTTTCAGGGGTCCTGTTTGTGAAACAGATGCTGTTGAGACTTTGAGTGACTTTTATAAAAAACTTTATGAAGACCCTTATTTCTCCATGGTGATGGTTAACGGTGTAGTACCATGGAAGAATCCAGTTATCCTGGTTGTCATGGACGCCATTTCTATTGTTCTTCTGAATTTGTATTTTGAGTTCAAAAGGAGTCGCATTAACCCCTAAACCAGCGGAGTCGTGGAAGTGAGTTTTCGCCAAATGTATTTTTTCAAGACTTAGATGCGTGTACACGTTTCTGCCGAAAAGGTATTTTCATAATGTAATTACAATCATGAAATGTAAAAAATCATGCTGAAGGTTATGTATGAGATTGACATAAAAATTACTATGATCATATGACTAATTTTTTTTATAAAAATGAACAGTTTTTCCAGAAATAATGGTCATTGAAGGGGTTCAAACTGAGGCTCAGTTATCGTAATCCAGCTTTTCTATTTTGCACGTACGAGTAAACTTCATCAAGATTGTTACATTAAAACTATATCGCCTTAAAAGCCCATCAAAAAATTGATGCATGCATCATACTTCACTGTCATGTTCAAAACTTCCCTTTACTTTAGTTTAACCCGATTTTATTAGTAACATTATTATTATATTTAGACATTACTTTTCGTTCAAGTCCAAACTTTAAATTTTCAACATTTTCCCCACAAAGAAGACATGAGAAACAAGTCTTACATTGAAAGATTGTTCTAATTCCAGTTTTGTTCAATAATTAGCAGTATACATTTCTTTCAGTATGAATTTTATATAATCTAAAATTCGACTTACAAATTAACTCCGTACTTTATTTTCCAATGGTTCGATGATTTTTACCAGGAAAATTCACACAAATCACTGCATTGTTCTCATTTTTTTAAGAATTATTTTTACGGGCACAGAACAATAAAATTTCAATCAAGACTTCCCGTTTAAATTGAATAAGATCGTGTCATATACAAGCTTATAATTTCTCATTATAAATCAATGAAAAAATTGCAATTAAATTCTTTTTTATTCTGAAGGGAATGACACCTAACGGACTTCCTAGTATTTATTGGACATACATGAAATAATTAAAAGTAAATCCTATCTTCCTGTGAAGGAAGATGAAAGACGCTTGTAATAAACAAAATTTCTAACTCTTTCATGCAGATATACTTATTCTCCTACTGAATTTCTTTATACCTACATTAGGTAGTTTATTTCTTAATAAATTAGAATACCTGTAAACACAAAACGTACGTAGAACTCACAAAAGAACCTACTAGATTACATCCTTGGTTTCAGCTCGCCTTCAAACACTTATTCATTCTACAGCATGGGACTTGGGGTAGCAGCATAAGAATAGACCAAACGGCTAGTTCCTCTTGCCATATTCTATTTATTCTATCGCACGATCTGAATCTATGCATGAAAATTGCGTACATTGTGTTGCTGAAAGGATTCCATTGAGATTAGCAAAAATTTAAGCTGCACTTCCATGAACGAACATAAAATACAAAAAAATGCTCAATGGTTTTTAAAGTGATAACTGACGCATAAAAAATGCACTTGCAAGTTCGGAAAGTATTTCGTAAGAAGATTGTTCTGCAATTCATATTCCAGACAATTATTGTATCGGTTCTGAAGCGGTTACAATGCTCAACTCTTTTTTATTTTGGTTATCGGCCATTATAAAGTCAAATGAAAGGTTACGTAACTATATCTTATATTCTTTATTATTGTTTTTCTAGAAATAATGTGTACCTGGTCGATAACTTAAACATGGTTCAATTTTTAATAATATTCAGCACTTGAGGTTCCTCTTCCCATAAACTAATTCTATGTAAATTCATCTGATTTTACCTAGAATACTTCAATTCAATCTAAAATCTCTGGTGAATCGAAGTTGAAAATCTTCAGATGGACCATTTAGTAATTGCAAACCATCACAACATAAAACAGCAGCACGTTAATCTTTCCGCTAATTTATGGCGATTAATTTCGATCAGGTACCACAGGTATCAAACGTGCATACAGCGCTGGCTGGTAGTGAAAGTAGGATTCTTTACAATTTGTTCATTTTGTTTTAAGTTTCTTGATTCAATAACAGCCCCGTCACAAGCTTTGATCAGAAATATCTTCAAAGTATTTTTCATTTCCAAGAGACCGAAATATCTCAAATCCAAACATAATGAAGAACAACCACTTCAGGTGACTTTCACTCGAAAAAAAACAGAGGATGATGATTGCGAGCAATGGCTTCTGAGGCCTTCAGAGCTCACCTCCTGGAGCGTGAAGCCTGTGATCCATCCTTCCTTTACTGCCTCACTTCTTCGAGCTCACATCAAAGTTCTATCACTCGTCTTTACTCGTCTTTACTCGCCATTTAAGACAGCGATCCTGTCTTAAATGGTGTGAAGGCGTACGCAGAATTGAAAGTACGAGTTTATTGGTTTTCGAGAAAATAGCATGTAATCCAAATTAACGAAGGTATGAATATCTTACAAAATATTACAATTTCAACGCAGGAAGGAATTCTGGTTTTCGCATCAGAGCGAAACTCTCTGAGTTACCCATCAGGAATGCTATAGACAAGTAATGGTACAATGCATCCAGTTTGGA
Organism: Trinorchestia longiramus; assembly: GCA_006783055.1. NCBI lineage: Eukaryota > Metazoa > Arthropoda > Malacostraca > Amphipoda > Talitridae > Trinorchestia > Trinorchestia longiramus. The sequence goes on from VCRD01004301.1 coordinate 26,243, forward strand.
GGACTTTAAACTGTTTCTTTTCAATCAATTCTTTTTAACTCGCTTAATTTGTTACGGGAAGTCTAACTCTGTGGCTATGTTTCCGTGATAAAATAAAATAACGTGGAGAGGAAAATGACATTTTAAACGAACCTTAGAATCATTTTTTTCTTAGCATCGTATGTATTTGCTCTTGCTGAACGTGCAGCAGTTAGTCGTGAATTGATTTTATAATATTCTAAAGTCTGCATGAACTCCAGTGGCTCCCTTACATTGTCGACGGAGTTTGTAGTATCCCTCTGTAGTTTCTTCTGACTTTGAACTACGTTAGGGCTTGATAAAATTCGCCTCATCATCAACAATGAGTTTATAAAAGTTCATCAGGTGAATGCAGTTGCAATTCTTGTATCACGGAGATAACAAATTATAAACTTGCAAAATATGGGTGTTCAACAGCGCAGAGCTGCATCTTTTTTACACGTTTCTCTGTAGGGCGTCCAAATGAATAGACACACGCAGAAGACCTGCACAAAAAATGCTCTACCTTCACCAAATGCTCATGTTTTTAATGTTTATTTTGACAGCAATAGATTTCTTATACACAAAGCGGAAGCGAATTTGTTTCGATTGATGCACAAGCAATTTATTTTCATATTTAACTAGACAATCTAAATGCTCGGTCATCCGTGCATGTTTCCTCTCAATTCTGAATATTCAACACTAAATGCGAAACAGTAAAATTATTGCACTTGTTATTAAGTAAGTAAACATATGATTTCAGCTTTCAAATTTCAATACATGATTAATGTCGCCTTCTTAGCTTTTAATACCTGATTAGTTGAGTAATTAAATCTGGAAAACGGTTCAACAAATTTCCTATCAATGAAATTAAATGTGTCAGCACACAATGATGAACTAAAAGCAGCAACATAATATAATTTAATTCGTAAAAATGCTCAAATTTCATAGAACAAATTTTTTAAAGCTTGTGATTCAATCAACGAAAACTTAATTTCCGACTGGATATCTTGCAGCGCCAAAATTAAAACCATCTCGAGCCTAATCAAGAACGTCCACTGAGGTAGCGTGAAAACCCTTAATTTAAACACTAGAGGCAGTCAGTTTAATTGAAAACTGGATTTCTATTTATAAACGCAGCTCGAATTCCTCTCAAACGCTTACAAGCGCAAAAAGTTTACGCATTCTTGAAAGAGTTCAAGCCGGAAGCAACCAGAAGAACGTGACTGCTGATGAGTTTGAGAAGTTAGTTCAAGATCCTGCGCAAGTTTTTACAGGCAGGATAGACTGCGGATTTCGAATACCAATTCATACTCCGGAGTCATCGGCGTAAAAAGAGGTTCGCAATTAATATTCTGTGTGTTTGCGTAGTTAACTGGATCATGCATCCGCTGTAGCGGTCTTTGGAACCCCAGTTATCATAAAAAGAGCTTTAAATCAGCGCCTAATGAAGCATTTGTACTGCCATTACGCCCAGTGTCAGGCGTCACGGTAGGTTTCGTCTGGCGCTGTTAATGTGGAAAATCCCTATTCCTTTTTGAAGCTTTGAAATCATGCGTACTGTGTCTCAATGTCCCTCTTTGAAAAATATACGTTTGTTCTTCAAGTTGCTATCTTCCATTTAATATATGTACATATACAATTTATTTGTTTGGATGTCCATAGTGGTATGATATTTTTAAATACAATAAATTTTATAAATATACACTATGATGAAATGTGAAGAGTTCTTGTTTGATATTTTGTATCCTGGATGTGACCACACACAGCATCCTCTTGCCACCAAACAGAATTTTGCACATCACTCGAATACTGAAGGTGTTGATTGATTTCCTCCTAAATAATGGAGTTCGGCTAGATATTTGCACAGTGAACTCAGTATGTTTCCTTATGATAATAAGGAGCTTTAAAGTGCAAAGATATACCAAAGTTTAATGAAAACTCACCAGTCTACCTGCAAAGACTGAACAGAAACAAACTCGAACTTAAGGCAAAATTCCAGAGTTCTCGAAGTGAGATGAGTTTTTCGGGCCTCAGAAGCCGTTCAAATAACGTATAGAACTAGATAAACAGACGCCTCCAATTTCTGTAAATACGATGAGGACTAAAAGGTGCAATTATCTTCCACGTTAGAGAATGAGCTTTGAAAATAGTAAACCGATTTATATCACATCCAGTAAAAATGAAACACATACTAGTACGCATGGTGAGCTTACAGTGGATCGTAAATTTACTATAAGCTGAAAATAGCAGTTGAACGTTCAGTAATAATGACCAAGACAATAGTATCGGAAGCGTAAAAATTATGACTACTCGTATTTGTACAAGCATCACGAGATTTCTACAATCTGCTAAACGCTGGTAAGCAATACAGCAATTTTTTTTCAAACGCTAGTAAGTAATACAGTAATGAAATTGAAAAAATACGAGTACTCCAACCGGAGATGGTGTGATGTTTATTACTATATTTGACCATATGTAAATACAGTTTTATTAATAATCTATGAGCTGCATTAATTGAGAAAAATTATCTTCGAGTAGGTAACAAACAATTCACATTGACAAAAACGATGGATGTAACGGTAAAGAAGAAACTAATACTTTCACTAGAAGTAAGAGAACACTGGTCACGTATTCTCACTCACAATTAGCACCAAAATGAAGAGCCTTCACTTATCAGAAAGCAGGACCGCTTAGGAAGCTAAGGGAAATGCAGTACATAAAGGCCACAGACGTGACCTAAAGCTTGGCCATCTGATCTGTTTCTGCAGTGTCTGGTCCAATATAGTCGACTTCGCTGGAACTGATGGCGTTGTACGAAACCTTAATTGCTCTCTGGTTTCCTCGGCTATCCATGGACGACTTTCCACGCTAAGCCATTGGTTTAAGTGAAGTTCATACTGTTTGTGATGGTTGAGCACAAAGTTTGGGAGGAAACTTACACGAAAGTTATGGTAGTTTGAGAAAAATTGCAGGTGTGTTCGCTCATAAGTTTCTCTCTTTCGAGATGATAGATACACATAGAATTCTCTGATCATTCTCTGGAATTAAAAGCAATTGTTTCCTATATTGTCGTTTGAAATTTTGAAGCGAAAAGTAGTCTACTATAAATAGAAATATAACTTTCAAAGGGCCTTAAAAATATTGAGTTTGAAAGTTCTTCTACGATTAAACATTATGAAATATAAGTACCCAATTAAAAGCAGATAATAAAGCCTATTGTAGTATTGTAATAAAGCCTATTGTTATAAAGCCTATGTAGTTAGATCTTGTTTGACGTTGCGATCAACAAATCAATAAATTTTCCATTACAGAGAACTGTTTAGGAACGAAATTAATTTCTAGTTGAACTTAATCCATCTAGTGCTTTAATCGAATAATTCAGCCAAAGTGAGAGATGTACTTTATCTTAGCACGGATAGTGAAAATTTGTCTAGCAGCGATAGTAAAACCGCTTTGTCTGAATTATTGCAGTGAGCAAATGACAACACAACGCTGTAAAAAGCTTTACGATAGTTGAACAAGAAAGAGATGATTGATTTCCAGTAAACGTGGCTTTGAGACAAGTTTTAGTGACGTTGCGTGGTTGTTTACATAAAGTATACTTGGACGGTTTAGGGTGAGAGATGAAAGCTGAAGTTTTTGATAAGAGTCTTGAACTCTGAGGTGGATGGGGGAATGAATGAGCTAAATTAATTTAACTACTTTCTAATAGTCATCTTATTTGAAGGACAAACTCTTGAAATTTCTTACTTAATTTGGATGCACAATAAGTAGAACAGGCGAGTAAATTTTCCTAGAAGTAAAGTAATGTGTGCTAGGAACAGTAGAGAATAGGAAATGAATACAAGGTTGAATAAAAATATATAGATAAAGTAAGAACTTTTCAATGCTTAGGAGTGTGTATCGCTGGGAGTGATAAACTGAGAGTAAGAAAGATTTCAATTTTACAGAGAAAAGCACTTTAAACGAGTTAGAAATGAGGCACCTAAGATGTCTGGAAGGAGAGATGAAGTTTGATAAAACGGGATATGAGTTTGTTTGACGATCGATTTATGAATATGATCAGTGCAGAGATTTAAGCAATTATTCACAAGCCAAGGGTGACAAATGACAAATACTTTGTAGTTACGCTAATATTTTGATTCCTTTTAACCACCCACCTTTCCGACACGGAGAAATGGTGTACATTCATTGTTGATGAATAATAATATAATCATTATAATTTTTACTCCCATTAGTCGCGGTGGTGGCTTAGTGAAATTTAAAAATCATTGTTCAGTAAAATTACACCTTTGTAAGGACTATATTGTTCTACTTTATGCTCTGAGACTCAATAACTACACGCTTCGTGAGATGTACAGTGAAATTATGGGTATCAATGGCATGGGACTTGGGTATCAACCCAAGAATTGGCCAAACGGCTCGTTCCTATTGCCTTATTCTATTCCAAATAAACCGCGGCAATGCACAAGATGAACACACCCACCGGAAACCGTTAGACTGAACCTACCAGTGTTCATGTCGTCGCTAAACTTAATGTTAACTTAATGTTTCCTTAAATGATTGGGATAGTAACAATTGTAAATTGATTGGCAAATCAAAAACTAAATCCAAAGTAAATTAAATTGAAGTTTGGATTGTACTAAATATCAAATTTTGTATTGAAGTTTTACATTTTAGAAAAGGTAAATTTTATTTTAATTTCACTACTAAATGATACGACATCTACCAATTAAACAGGCATGTAAAGATACATAAGTAATAGCCGAATTTATGGTAAATAGTGAATGTATTTGGATGCAACAGACGAAACATAAATGGGCCATCATCCAAGAAAACGAACTCGAAATTGCTAGCCTCGGCTGCTTGAGTGTCCCGAGTTATGTGAAATGGATTGCTCTGTGTATACAAGTACTAGATAACTAGACAGTGTGATGTGTGCAAGGTGATACATGACAGACAATAGTTTGGAATATGGTTAGTACAAAGCTATCAAATTTAACGTTCCGAGACTCGAAATTTATTCTACAAAACTTCAATAACTAATTCCATATCACAAGTTTATTAAAACAATACACTTTTCAAAAAATATTAACTGTCTGTCTAACGTGGCAACAGTCCCCAACCATTTTTCAGCAAAACGAATCTAAACGTGAAAAAACTAATTCATTTATGGAGGGTTTTTACTAAGGTGTTATTGACGGTGTCTAACTAGGTTGGAATCGGTTTCAATCGCCTTTTGCCCACAAGATGAAATTGAATTAAAAACATGCCATGTCAACACCGAAGGGCGTAGATGAAATGTAAGCAGACTGGTAAACCTGGATTACATTCCGTCAGTAATGCGGCGCTTCCAAGGTTTGAAAACGGTTCTAAGATTGCTGTCGATACTACAAAGGAGAGTAATTCAAAAGAGATGGAGGATGATTCATGTTTGTTAGGCTGTTCTGGCTTAATCTGAAAGCTTTCCATTATCACCTCGAGTGCAGGATATACAAGGTGCAAGAATCATAGGTTTTCACAGCCTAATTAATAAGATATGAGCAGGAGTGGAAGTCCTAAGTAAATTATAACATACTTGTAGGCCCACAAGTGAAAAAATTAAAGTGTTTTTTATTGAAAATTTTCGTTTGATTTGCCAGCGAAAGCGGACTTTCCGAAGGACTGTCCACATTGAAGGGGAAGAACGCTAATAGCGGAATAAATGGAGTTTTTTATAGCAATTCCGTGCCTTTGGTATTCACAATACAATGCTTACAATATGTACATGTATACCGTTCCATTCAGAAGTCAATACTTAGCCTAAGATAAACACTTTATTCCAGCTCCTTGGTAATGCCTCGTTTCCAATTAATTCCCTCTATCCGAGTCAGCAGTCAGATGGATATATATATATATATATATATATATATATATATATATATATATATATATATATATATATATATATCACCATACATATATATCACCATATATATATCACCAATTACTATTTATTTTATAAAAATCTTGGTTCAAGTAACATCTTTCTTACCATGTAGAATTCAATTCAGCAGCACTCTGTGAAGTCTGATTCTCCATCTAAAGGAAGAACAGGATGACAATAATTTTAGTGGACAGGCCGTGATTTACAAGTGACAGAAGAGCCCTTGGCCTTCGGAGGCCAAATCTTGGGGACTTGCTTCTCTCGTGTGACTTCGAGTCGTCATTCTTCAGGTAAAACACAAAACATCGTTGCAAACACGGTCAAATTTATTTCCCCGTTCATTAAAACGATTCCACTCTCACTAAATCTGTGACCCGACACTCTACTTCTGAGACTTGTTTTCGACGTCACAAATAGACCCTATTTGTTGGGAGTGAAAAATTATAGAATAGTAAGTAATAAGCAGGATTAATAGCAAAAAGATTTATAAAGATACATGAACAAAGAGATGTGAAATAGTGTTAGTTGAAGGTTTTTCTTGTATCCTAAGTTTATATTAGAGAATGTACAACGATTGTACCATTATTCATAGCCGTAACTAATTTGTTAGTGTTTTAGATATATTGTCGGAGAAGAACTTTCAATCCACATCGATTTTATGTTGAACACACGCCTGTACATTGCCACATATCAGTATTATTCAAATCACTTTCAGAGAAGAAAAAATAATAGATGATGAGTACCGTATTTTACGTAAAGTTCAGTATGAACATGAGCCCAAATATTTTTATCCCTCTATTGCAAAATCAATGCAATAATAATGTAATATTTTGGATCCCTGGGTGATTAAATTTCTTTTTCTATTGTTTTCCGACACATTAAATTTTTCCGTATATACTTCATTTAGTTTCAGTACAATGTTAGGGCATAAAAAAGCGAGACATTCAAATAGCGTTTTAACTATCATTTTGATTAAAAAATGTGTGCTGCTAAAATTAAAAAGCCTTTTTCCACATTTATGTCACAATTTCAAAAAATATTAATAAACATTTTCTTATGCCAGCCACGTGACAGAAGCCTGACCCATCATCTGTTAATTCACCTTCTGCGAGAAGATTTCCATGCAAAAAATCGGGAAACAATTTTCAAAATTTCTTATGGCTCTTTTAATTAAAAATGATTACTGCACCATAGGTTGTCAGAGAGCCACATGCTAAAGCACTCAATACGTTAAAAAATCCAACATCACCCTACTAACCAAAACCTGCTCTCTGTTTTCAACGAAATTCGATACAACCATTTTAACTCCTGGCTGAGCTAACTCTCTGGACTGCGATTACCATCGAGCTATCGAACAATCGCGTAAAGTTCCAGTCGTCAACAACCAGGGCAAACGAACAAGTAAAATTCCTACGGTATTGCCAGTCTCCAGGCAGTTACGTCAAAAATTGGCGAAACAAGAAAGCGAGTCATGTGAAAGGAGACCAAACAATTTCAATCCTCCATAGTTATGCGATGTATGTTGCCAGATCATTCATGGGCGGATTCCAAACGAGTCGAATATGCACACAAAAAAAAGTTTTTTGAAATTGCTTGAATTAATTTTTCTTGTACACTGTGTCGATTATTTATATCAGCTAATTTCTGGGGCAGGAAAAAAATGATTTAATGAGTAAGTGCACCTCCTCTCAATACAGTAATGTATCGAGGGCATTTTTCTCGTCAATTGTACCCTACGAATAAAGGAGATTTAAAAGCACGCACTAGAGCTATCAAGGCACAGAAAAACCAATTCATTTCAATCAAATTTTTTTTTAAAAACTTGTGTTTTTAGATACACATTAGCAGATCTTTTGGTAACCATTTATTTCATGTATTTTCCAAGATCAGCTATAAAATACTCGGTAACACAATCCCTCACTCATGCTTTGTTTAAGCGAATTTAAAGTATTTTCGGAGTGCAAATCGGTACTCTAAAAATTTGCACTCTATGTTGCATCGTGCAACATATTTTAGCAGTATTCAATATTGAGAGCAGCATGTAATAATTGACTCTAGACTGTGAAGTCCCAAATAACGCTTCACCCGATTATTTATTCCGAACACTAACAGAGGTCAGTTTGGTACAGTTTCACTGTTTTAAAACAGCACCCTAGCTGAACCAAGGAAAAAATATGAAAAGTTTTGCAACAAAAGTACATTATGCGTGTTTTAGTTTTAAAATTGGTAATTTCTTGATAGATAAAATGTGAGAAGTGACGAAATATCCCTTAAAATATCTTCCATTACAACAGGAACTGGCTAAGAAAAGTACCGATCGATCAGAACTCAGAATGTGACAGCTACGACCTCGATAAATGAGCCCCAAATTGTTGAAAATCAGAAATTTTTCTCGCAGATTCTTACAACTCTAAAACCAAGCTGGCCAACTAAAACCAATCTGCCCAACTAAAACCAAGCTGCCCAACTAAAACCAAGCTGCCCAACTAAAACCAAGCTGCCCAACTAAAACCAAGCTGCCCAACTAAAACCAAGCTGTCCAACTAAAACCAAGCTGCCCAACTAAAACCAAGCTGCCCAACTAAAGAGGCTGATCCCACGTGCTACGCATGTGGGGCCCCAATCACACGGTTTATCTCTATGAGAATAAAAATTGGTTGAAATAGAAAAAAACGCAAGTATGACAATGTTTATCAAGCATCAAGCAGCTCAAGTTCTAACGCCCAGTTAAAATCATTTACTTATTGTTAACACCTGTGATGTCTCAGAACTGGGCCAAGGTTGCCCTAATATAAGATGTTGACTAAGTAATACATATATTACACTCAAACCTTGTTATTTTCACTATTATTACTTTCATGATTCGCTATTCGTAAAGTTTGTTTTAAAACATTCTTTCATTATTAGTATTATTCCTGTCATTTTCGGGATTTTCATTGACGTTTTGCCACACATAAAAACTTTTTAAATCTTAAATTATGACAAAAAAAGAGACTTTGTAACGCAAATGTTGGCTGCCTTCAAACAACAGCGCTGGCAGTGACAACGAAATGAAGACTTTCTCTTATGAAATTGCCCGAGCTGTGACGGTGGACTAAATGAATGTGAGTTCAAGCGAACAGGTCATAATACGAGACCTGTTTTTTTGGGCTGTAAAAAAGGGAAATTTACATAACATAATAATTGTATTATCAAAAGCACTGTAGAACATTACTTATTTCTTTACATAATCGTTTAAATAGTTGAGGCATTTGTCATATCGTCATACAAGCTTCTCGATGCCTTCTTCAAAGAAGTTAGCCGCCAGTCAGAAGAGATGTCATGACGAGCATAACGAGTCTGGACCCAACAGGCACACAGTTTCCGGTATCCGAGGTCTCGTACGATTGTGTACACAGTAGACCTAGAAATGTCAGGAAATTCCTCAGAAAGTTCACTGTTTGTAAACCTTCGTTTCGTGTTGACCACTTGATCAACACGCTGAACGAGGTCTACAGTAGCGACAGACTTGCGCTCTTGTCCACCTTCTTGATGAACGTCGGTTTGTTCTTTATTTTTTCTTAACCATTCTCGTACACCATCTAGACTCATAAAGTTGTCGCTGTACACTCTACGGAGAGCAGCACTAACTCCTTCTGCTAGCAGAAAATGGATTACACTTCGTAACTCACGTTTGGCGGGAGCATCGATCGTAACGGCCATGTTCAATTGCCCGTACTTCTGGAAATCGGGATGTATCCGTTTTGACAGTTATGTAGAGAAATAAGTGAGCCTACAGCAATTTTGTTAAAAAAAATTATGTCTCGTAAATTTGCTCGTTTTTATAACTCATCGGAGGTCGATAAAAAAAACGTGTAATTTCCAGCACTAGGATCAGCCACAAAATAAAGACTCTAACCGCTCATAATAATTTAATTATTTTTTCGGCTTGTCTCGTAGGTCAAAAGTAAAGTAGCCTCTCAAAAAATTTATTATTATTCATAGGTCACGTACAAATCATCCATTGTTCAAATACCAACAAAAAAGAACAATATTTTATTATTGTCAACATTACGCATTGCTTCGTACTTAGTTTTTATGAGCCTTGTAGCTCTGAGCAAAAGTATTCACTAGTCAGTCCAATGGGAATAAATATTCATTTAAAATCTTTTCATAAGTTAGGAATGTCAGTGAAAACTTGCTCCAGGCCACTTTGCAATGCTAAAGTTCATCTCCACACGCACCGATCCTCTATATCGTAAAGTGGTTCAATACTGGCCACTTTTTCACGAAGCCTCAATACTTGCAGGCCAATACTAAATTACTTCGGTAGATAAAAAAATCTATACAGCCTTCCAAGTTCCTTGACGTACGAGTTCCGGCCACGATAGTAAGGGTCAGGAACTTGAAAACGATTACAATTTGCAAATGGTGATGTCTTCTCAATATTTGATTGGATAGATGAAACTCGAACATTCTTCCCGGCTTGCGGCAGTCGTCTCTTACGTTCAGTAAATATTCATGTCAACAGGAGGAAATGGAAAAATAAAATTTCAAGCACCAAAAATAACAGAAAATTGCATCAGAGATAAAACTGCAACTGCTTTAACATTTTCTAATTAAGGGTGAAATTCGAACTGAAAACAGGTTGGCATAAAGGAAAGCAACATAAATTAGAAAAACTTCAAAGTCATTTTGTCTAGTTAAAGAGCGAATCTTTTTTCAATTTAGACAGAATAATACCAATATAGAAGATAATGAGTTCTAAAAGTGTATCATTCTAAAATTCACTGCATTATTTATTTCGCTGTTTATAACTAAAAAATTCAATACGTTAGGAACGACTCACAGCATAGATAGAATCATTAATAAATATTTGGAATAAACTGACACGATAACAAGACACGCGACTTCCCTTCAAGTTGTGGTCGACGAAATAAGGAACACGAGGACAGAATTTTTCAGCAAGTTGAGCTTATCTTCGACCAATTTATTTAATGAAACTTTGACGTCACTTGCAATTAAAGCAGGCGAGAAAGCTCACCTAAGACGGGCATTAACTCTAAAAGATCCTAAATAATTTATAAATACCGACGCTTTTGTAGTCACGTCACAACCAGTAGGGATTTGGGAACAGCTCTAGAGTCTGAAAAACCTAGAAGAAGTCAAAAACAAAGGTTTCATTTACTGTAAAATCGTTAAGAGCTAATATTCAATTTATGCTATGTTTGATTAAATCAGTGCGTCTCTTTTAATTAACGGAAATTATTCTACAATGTATTATTTTTCGGAGAAACGAAACGATTCAGAAGAAATAGACGACCACATCAGACGGAGATAAACGAGGTATTGCAGAAGACTTCAGCAAGAAGATATGAACTGAAAGTAAAAGATTTCAATAACGAAAACAAATTGGAAACAGTATGAAAATACAATCAACAGAAAGAAGTCCGTGGACCATGAAAGCAACTTGCAGTGACTTTCCAAGCAAAGTCATATCCGGAGCAGCCATATCGGTCGGAATATCTGACAATGATTCCTATATTGGAATGGCGACAACGTCCGTCATATTGTATTGTCGATGTGCTTCCGTTGGCGTTCAATTTCCACTCCATCTCACGAAATAGACAGAACTTTTTTCTTGAATAATGGAAAGTTTAAAACTCTCCCGAAAAAGAATAAAATCAAAAAGATATTGCTACCAGCGAGATTGCTGAAATTGTTCTAAAGTCTACGGTATCACTACAACACATTTAGTTATCTTCACGGATATGCGAGCAGCTCGATCACAGAACAAAACTGCTATCAAAGACGGGTAGCAACGTAAATTCAGTCATTAAAATTTGTATGTAGTAATTTATTTAGATTGATAAAAATTAAAAAAATTGCACATGAGTTCAATAAATTCTAGAACAAAAAGTATTAAAGTTACGTTTACTTCTACTATAAAAATTTATGAATGACTTATGAACCAGTTTTAAATATTTAACGATCACATAGGGCTATTATTTGATGAGAAAAGCTTGCTTCGAAAATTTGCAGAGTAGAGGTCCGTTGAATTGATGTATGACTGTACAATTATAGGCACATGTGTTACTACATCAACAATCTTTTATTAAGCTTTACACATAGAAGTTTTTACTATTACTCGAATAGGAGATATTTTCTGCGTGTTGACTCAGATGAAAAATATTATTCAAGAAATATCAAGAAATCTTCACTCAACATTGAAGATGTTTACATTTATGAAATGCTAATTGTCTTTTAAATATCTCCTAGTGTGTTAAATTACCATTGCTACCACGATATATCTGCTTCTTCAACTAATTTTCCATTGGTGTGTGGGCATCATTTCTTACAACTTCAAAATGAAGTCTCAGAACAATGATTTACAGTTTCTGGATTTTTCCTGCGATATGTTATCCAGTAAGAGGCTGCCACTGCATTGTTATGAAGCATAAAATGATTTAATACGTCTTTTCTTGGTCGGGAATTTTATTTCATATTACCTCAGTTTAGAAATTCTGAAATTTCGGAGAAACATAAATTCAAATATATCACATAAATATTGCGAGCGTAAGGGCAATGTAACAACATTCTTTACTCTATATTACATTATGAATTTACATGGACGTTCAGTTACTTACACTGCGAGTTATGGCCGGTGGAGTCGGACATGCTTCCGTGTCCACAATATTTCCAAGTGAATAACGAAATAATTCATCATGTTTTGCAAACATTTCCACAGAAATGAATCAACGCACATGAATTGAACGAGCACAAATTATTCCAAAAAATACATTAACTACAACAGCTCTTCTTACGAAGAGATGCAAAAAGTTGGGCATAAAGTGAGCTTTAGTGTCTACTCACGTCTACTCTTTAATGTCTACTCAAATTTTTGGAATGCAAATAAAATAGGGTCTTAATTTTAAGGCTCGAATAATTTTATGGTGGTGATGACAGAGAGGTTTTATTGAAGGAAATATTGCATGAGCCTCACACCACAATTAAAACAGCATGGGACTTTGGTGGCAGCCCAATAAAAATGGACCAAACGGCTTTTTGCTGTTGCCTCATTCTATTCTATTTTATCCTATACTATTCTAAAATTGAATGTTTCACACTACAACTAAAATCTGAAATTAAAATAGTTTTTAAGAAAGCAGATGACAAGGCAAGGTGCTTAACAAACGTAGAATTTTCTTACACAGTTTCCTGAATGCATTGTAACTTGAAGAAGAGAACTTGGTGCCTGTTAATTAACCCATTAGCTCCCATCATACTATGTATAGTAGGTCAAGGCCATTAGAAATCATTCACTTTAGCCCTATATTCTAAATGTTTCGTTCTAAAGTCAAGAATAAAAAAGGTGTAGATATAAGGGGTAATTTACGCAATGTTTCGTTCGGTGGAGAAATAGCTTCGGCGCTAGGGTAATTTAGCCTTTATATGAGAACAGTCTTCATATGAGAACAGTGGGAGCTAATCTAATACTAAGAATGACCGTCGTGTGTTTATATTTATTATTTATATATTTATTTATTTATACATTTATTTATTTATTTATATCTTCCGTGTCACTTTAAAAAAAATTAGAGAGATCCAGAGTAATAGTAAATACTCGAGTCCGTATCGTGGATACCGAGTTCGGCGGGGTATTGCCCTATGATTCGGGTACATTGTACCCGAATATGACACGAATTGCAGTCAATTGCAGCTGTAGAAAACTAAGTATCTTAGTTTTCACGAGGAATGTTGTCATTAAAGAAATACTCAATTAAAACGTTTGTCCTTTGTAAATATATATGAAACTAAATATATTGCATAGCGTTCTTATTTATAATTTCATTTAATATCTTTCCAACAGTATTTGCCATCATTTTTGATGGCATGGGAATTTTCACAAAATCTATGCCGTCATTTTTGACGGCTGGGTACAAAAGTGGGTTAACACGTTAAGTGCGATACGACCCACCGGTGGGTCGCTCAGGTTAGGTTCTGTAATTTTTTCAAAGCTTTCTAGTGACTGTGTGTACAAAGTAAAGATTTGCACCGGCTAGACAATCGCACTCAACGTGTTAAGAAAGATCTTCATTAACACGTTGACTCCGAAGTAGTACGTATGTGTACCACTTAGGTTAGGTTCTGTAATTTTTTCAGATCCTTCTAGTGACTATGCGTACAAAGTGAAGATTTACACCAGTCAGGCAATCAGAGGCAACGTGTTAATTGGCAGAGCCCTAGGGGCCGTGCAGACCAGAGGTTCCTGCTAGTATGGAGGGAGGAGAGATAAGTCCATCACTTGCAGAGATCTATGAGGCACCAGCCTTGATCGGATGACGTGGGTTAAAACAAAATACATTTAGCACAGTAGTCAAGTCCAACGACTGCATGACGAGTAGTTAACGAACATCCTTTTGAAATGGGAAAAAATATTATTACAATGATAATTCTAACTATATATTATATTAATAAGAGTCTTTCATTTCTGTAATTAAAACGTTATTAATTATTTAATGAACTTCGAAAGAGGCAGTTATATTTTACTGCTAGTTTGACGCAACCCAAACATGCTTAAATATACATTTTACCTTATACGTATTGAACTCACTGTACATCAGAATTTTTATATTTCTATCAAATAAAAAAACGTACGCATTGCTATAAGATCCGATGTAAAAATAAATCAAGCCAAGAACGTGCAAGGAAGTACAATCGACGGCGCTATTGTCACTCCAGCCGCCACAGCAGCGCGACACAGTCCGATGTGGCGTAGGCAGCATGACCGCCACAGCCCAAAGTACCACACGCAGCATGACCGCTACAGCCCGATGTGGCACACACAGCATGACCGCCACAGCCCAAAGTACCACACGCAGCATGACCGCTACAGCCCGATGTGGCACACACAGCATGACCGCCACAGCCCGAAGTGCCACACGCAGCATGACCGCTACAGCCCGATGTGGCACACACAGCATGACCGCCACAGCCTGATGTGGCGCACGCAGCATGACCGCCACAAGTCTCCTGATGAACCATGTGGCTACGATCATCTGCCACATCGCTCTCACTAACGAGGACTGCCACAGGCAAGCGACACAACCAAGAGGGAGAGACTTGCAGTGCCGGCAGCGAGACTAGGG